>CAJQZM010016409.1:0-12678 GCA_907164665.1 Colias nastes | reverse complement strand
GTATACAATTCCTTGATTTCATACATTTCCGGTAACATATATAATATAAAAATGAATCCCAAAATGTGTTGGTAAGCGCATAACTTGAGAACGGCTGAACCGATTTCGTTAATTCTTTTTTTATTATATTCCTTGAAGTACGAGGATGGTTCTTATGTAGAGAAAACGTAAACATGTACCACGGGCGAAGCCGGGGCGGACCGCTAGTAGACTATAGATATACTATCTAAGTTCGTACAATGAGTTATAAACATAAGATGCTCGAAAAGTCTCATTAAACTAAATTTAAATATTAGAATCTTTTTAATTTTGCACGTTTGTGATCTGGAGTGCCTCTGAATGATTTCGTAAAAATATATTTCAGGATTACCATTATTTCCACTATGAGCAACATTCCATGGTTCCCGCCACGTTATTTTTGGATACGTCGAGTGAAGAGAACCGTACGTTATTTGTGTAGCCAGGTTCTCATAAACTTGGTCCTTTAAAAGATATTGGATCCAAGGAAGGAAGCTACTTTCATTATCTTGATCAGGTAAAAAGTATCTATAATTATATAAGTTTGGTATTCATAGATATGTTAAGAGTACCTATATCACGTAAATTGACAGACCAAAATGGGTAACAAGTAACAACATATTATTTTACGTTTCTTATCATATAATGACGATTGACGACCTCCAAGTTGAACAAAACTGACGTTAGTGTCAGTCGATTTAAGATTACTTAATAAAATTATCATTAATAATTACATAAACTAGTATGATTTCTTTATTTGCGTAGAAGCATAGTTTAATTTTAAAAGATACCAATACATCTTAGAAATCAACATGCTCTATTTTAAATAATAAAGGTTAACATTTTAATTGTGTACCTGCTCTCTGAAAGACAAAGCTCCTAATTATAAAACTTAAAAAAGCACGATTGTGTATACAAGTTTAATATCTAAAGATGTGTTCAATTATAATTGAAAAAAGTGTCATAATTAACAAACCAGTAGAAAAAATCATTTTTAATCAACAATACCAACAAAAATAATTAAGATTTCAATAGCTCTTGTATAGACTATTATGTCATAAAACAAATAATGAAGAATAACAATAAGTCATTAACTTCGCTTGTAAATTGAAGCTTTGTTCGCGCTATTCTTTTGTTTGACTCATCAAATTTCTTATCAGCGTTCAAGGTGCCCTTAACTGAATAGTGTGAAACGCCCTGGCGGCAATTAACTCTGCTCATTAACACACCATTTTCATTCGATGGTCGAAAATTAAGGGAGTTTCTTCAGTTCTTCTAACGGTTTTTATGTCACGTGTGGGTTAATGTGCTGACTGAAGGTCAATTACAGTGATTTCTGCCTTTTGCACGCCTTGCACGCAATTTGTATAGATATTATTCCGATGTAATCTTGTGTTTTAAACTATTCCAATGTTATCTTGTGCGTGTTTTTGTTTTACTACATATGTTAACTTTTGGAAAATTAGGTAACAAGCTAAATTTAATTGAATGAATACCGTACAATTTTTATAATAAGTAACTATAAAATAGCAATACCGCACAAAGATAAACCGCAAAGCGGATATATAAACTGTATTCAACGGGATGCGGCACGTTAGCTTTCAATATCGAAAGCGATACAAATCCACATTTACATTGCATTGGCAAAAGAAGCAATCTGATATTGGGGTAAACAGGATCGTTGCGGTGTGTAGTCGATACAGGTTGATTTATTCCGGGTAAACATCTTCTACAGAATCGGATTACTCTAGGAGGAGATCACTTTTGGGGCTCCCCGCAACGTAACGGATTTCTGGCAAATGATAATATGATATTGTTTATCAGTATAATAACATATGGTAAACGTCCTATAAATATAACGTGAATATAACCTTTTGACCGAGTCGAATCCATGAACCGTGAAAATTTGTATTAAATTAATGTCCTATAGAAGTCTATAACCGTACCTACATGCAATATTCTGTGAAACTGTTGTCCAAGGACAAGCATTGACAAGGAATCAGCTGGTAAAGTCAGGTGTCTTGTTCAGAATAGCCAAGTGTGTTCCGTATTCGTATTAATCCTACAAGAATTGACTACGTTATCAGTGAGTCGCACCTGCCTTGCCCGGAACGTCATGTGAATGCATCGCACACATACGTCTAAGCTTATTTGTGATTTTGATACATGTGCTATGTCGGATTTGCTTAGAGGCGATTTCTTACTCTAAATTGCTATAAGCATAAAATTAGAATTGGTCTAATTCAATAAGAATATATAAATATTAGAACCAGTAAAATGTAGAGTTGTTTAAAAAAATTGTTTCTGAACTAGGTTAGACAGTTGCAAGTTTTTCAATTTGATAAAAAATTGGTTGTCTGTAAAGTCGGTTTACTGACGATAGTTGAACGTGACAACGTCCGATTGTGCTTCTTTGTCGCTCGTTCCGCGCTCTCGCTCGCACTTCAAGCCTTACATGGAACGCCTCAGATGAGTCAGAGCGAGGTAACGCCGCATGAGTCATGTTTTTTCGTGCGTGCAGCCGGCTTTATCGAATTATAAGACGTTGTCACGTCAAAATTTTAAATTATCGTCAATTTTTTAAATTTGATGCAATACAATTTTAAATATTTCGTGTCATTTCTCAAATCTTGTATTTACATACATATTCAGTTAAACTAAACAACGAGTATTTCCCACGTTACCTGTGCAAATGCCAAATGCCATTATGAATTATTAATTTAGATATATTTCACGAGGGCATAAAGCTTTAACTACTGGAGTTGTAAAAGTAGGTCATAAGCTGAATAGTCAAATTTATCTTTCCGAATCCCGCAAGATATATTATAAGACTCGTAGTTACGAGAGCGTCTCAAATTGGATGGTTTCTACGACCAAACTAGACTAATCGTACAATAGTCACATTAAACCTCTAAACGTACTAATACCACAAATAAAATAACACTATACATATAATACATTGTGTAGCTGCATCGGTTTCACTAGACAATACGAGCATTAGAGAAAGCTGCGACTAAAAACTTTTTATATCCCCTGATTGAAACTGGAATTTAAATTGGTATTTTGATTTAGAGTATTGTACTTAAATATCTAATATGGATTCTTAGTGAAAATCAGTATAAAATTAATCGAAACTGTCAATTTATCTATACATTGATAGTGGAAATGGTTTAAATTTTTCGTAGCAATTACTGCTTTCGGTCTTAGTAGATGCATCTGCACAAACGATTTTTGCTTTAGTTTGTATCACAGGATACATGAAGAAGATTGTTACAAACACCAGACATCACACACACACAATTTTGAATAACGTCATAAATACGTGTGCTCAAATTGCCGAGGGGCCTACCTACCAATCTAACGATTTAAATCTTCGATCGTATTATGGTTGCGTCATCAGCTAGCGCTCCAAAGCGTTATGGCTGTTCTTAATTACCTAATGCTTTGTGGTCTAATATCATGAAATTCATAGCTAGAATTTCGAAAGGTCTTTTTGGGTTAGTTATGAGATTGCTTCAGACTCATAATGCGACAACGTATTGTTTAAGTACCTTTTTATATTATATGTTAAAATATATAGTTTTTTCTATCGTATTAATCGTATGTTAAAATATATAGTTTAGTGCACATGCTGTTTAATTATCTGGACGCTAATTACTATTTTGTAGAGGCTTCCCTTTCTCGATGAAGGTCGAGTTCCTCCTTTTATCTGCAAAGTATCTCGCCTCCGTTGATGAATATAATATAACGGTCCATTATATTCTCATTATTTAGTCATCTGAGGTAAAGTCTACGACATTTTCAAGGGATTTTTTGCATTAAGATGAACGGCTATGCCACCTGCTAGGGAAAAGTTTATAAAAATTTATAGAGAATTTTTCAGAACTAAAAGTGTTTTAATAATTAATTTTTAGCTGGATGTGCACTTGGATTTTAAAATATTTAAACGTTTAGTACGTGTGTTTTTAAACATTTAGGTAGATTATCTATACTTTTTTGACGTACCTAGAATTAAATAATTTGTTTGTAGTTAGTACAATGTTATAAATACACAAAATAATATAAAATTGTAAAAATTTAATTTCGAATGACCAACACTCGTTTCTAATATGATATGGCGGAGTATTTTAAAATGTGTAACGTAAATAATTTTCGTATTCAGTGCAAATGCGTACCGATATAATGTTTGTATTGTTGGTGCCCAGAAGACAATGGCAGTGCATTTTGCAGAGCCATGAACAGCTATCGAGGCGTGACACGGTTACGTGAGTTGTTGAGAATTCCCTTGTGAATACAACTTCATTCCATGTTATGTTATAGTAACTGTAAGATTTGTTGGGCAAGTCAAGAATGTTATGTATGGTATGTTTTGTGCCGCATATTCTTTATTGTAGGGTTACTTATATGTAAGTAAGTATATGAGATTTATTTTTAAGATCTTTAAATGTATTGTTAATAAATGTTTTGGCATATATAATTTGTAACTCAGATTTTTCATGTTTGTGCTCTTTGATTTAATTTTGAGTACCTATCAAATATTGGGATTTTAAAACCATTTTTATAGTATTTTCATGTGGTTTTTCACATTTACGTGCTTTGATTTTAAATAAATCTTGTTATATATTCAAAACTAGTTTTCAAAATATTAATATTGGTTGAAACATTCATGAGTTTCGAACTTGTGCGGGCATGAATACATAATCATTCAAAAACATCTGCAGTTTGATAAAAAAGTTTAGTGAAAAAACCGCATAAACCCTGGTTTTCCAACTATAGTTGTGTATGTATATATGTAATTCGGTGCAGTCTACAACGTCGCGCTTTTAATAAAGTTCAAAACTTTGAACAAGTTTAATTCAGTAATGGTGTTTATTCTTTTTCGTATTTCAGTGTATATTTTCCAGTGGCTTTCAAATAACGAGGCAGTCGGATGCGAAGCCTCCAACGATCATATTTATTGTTTCCCAATCCAACTGAATTTAGCGGAGATTTCTAACCATTCACGATTTTCAAGCTCATAGGGGAACCATCATTATTTAGTAAGTCGTTTAGTTAATATTGTGAATGTCTTGTTGTCTTTTTTGAGTTTATCTATATTCTAAATTTATTGTAGGGTAACATATGCATAGGCAGTTAGATAATAAATAGGTAGGTATATACCATAAATATAAACACGGTATGTGTTAAATAAAACTTAATATAAAGAGAACTAAACTGAGCATATCTTATCCTATCTATTATTTGCGAAATAACTTAAAATGTAATGCTCGAATATACTTGAAAGATGGAACATTCTGGAAAAGGATTCTAAATATAACATACGAGTATCTTGTACTTATTCGTATTATTGCATTCGTGAAGCAGATTCACGCCAAGCCTGCTTTAAGTGGATTCTATCTTGCGGGCTTATCGAACGAATGTATTAAAGGTAGGAATGTACCTTGTACCAGCTGTACCTACAATCTACATACGATTTCTTTAAGAATATACCAATTTAGTATAATATACCATTGTTTTTCTTACCGTACAGACTCTAATCTTAACTTAATTGGTATTGAAAAGGTTTTTGGGTTCCCATATATTAATATTTAATGATAATTTGCAGGTTTCATTATTAAATCACCCCACATCCCCTCGGAAACCTCACTAAAATGAAAAATTGCTTAAACATAACAACAATTTTTTGGTGCTAGAAATAACCGTGTATCCGACAGAAACGTCGAAGCATAGCTATTAAGTAAAGCTTAGCTTCCTGCTCAAAGAAGATTAAAGAAAAAAGTTACGATGGCCTTCATGGATACTTCTCACACATCAGATTTTATAGCAAATTGATATAATATTTCTAATATATCGTGGATTTCAACATACAAGAGCTAGCGCGCAAGAGCAACTTTTGTCTCCGCAACTATTTTGTCTCTCCCATCAACTCTATGGGGTAATAAAAAAGTCTCCCGGGAGTTGCGTCGCTACGTGCGCGCACTTTCTTACTAGCCCATAGAGTTGATGGGAGAGACAAAATAGTTGCGGAGACAAAAGTTGCTCTTGCGTGCTAGCTCTAACATTACAATTTAATCTGATAATATATAATTACAAGAACGAGTGGACGGGAGCAAAGCTCCAAGACCTTGTTAAATATAAAACAATTAGTGTGTCCACTAACCTCTTATTAAAATGTTAATGAAACATAAACAACGGCGATTATGCCAATTCAGCGGGCTACTATGACAGAGGAAGCATAGCATATAATAGCATGTAGTAACAAATGCGTAACACGCGTCGTAGTTACGTCGAAATTAAACATACCCCAGTTTTTGAACCGTCCGGAATTTTCAGTATTTTCAAGTATAAATTTACCAGTTAGTTAAACACGATGCGGACCGTCATTAAAAGTGCTTGCAGCGGTCGGGTGAAGAATGTGAGGAATAAAATAAAATGTGCGATACAATGGCGTCGGGAGTGTGAACATTTGGCGCGCTCCCGTTGGCTTCTGCATTCTTAATGTCCGTACATAAACCTTAATGAATCAGAAACAGATGGTTTTAATAACATTTGCTTTGAATCGATGCTCATTCGATATAATTTGTGCATGATTTTGGGCGAATGTTCTATCTTTATTTGGTGTATCTAGCAGCAAATGCGAGCTTTAGCAAACTTAAATATTCAAAGATATTTTTTAAATGTCTGGTAGGCAGGATAAAATATAATATAATAATTTCTTATTCGTTATGTTCTGTAAATGTTTCATATTTAATGAATTCAGTCTGTTCATGAGATGTATGTACAATCAGATATAATTTTCCTTTCATAATATAATTCAAACAACCAACAAAGCTAATAAGTAGATATCAATTTATTTTGTACGTGAAGGTTAGTAGGAAATTGTATCTAATTCAGTATGTCATGGAGAGAAATTGGGAGCTGGTAAAGAGCAAGTCTTGTTCGTTTATACGCATCGTTGAACTGATTGGATAAGGTAAGGCTTACTGAACTCAATCACAACGTGTATTGAATTTGGATATATTAATATTAATGCTGGGAATATCAGGTTATAATATATGCTGTTATGCCAAATTAGAAGTAATTATATATAGAAGTATATGCATACCGTATAATTGTATATCTTTAAAAATTTATTATAGGCGGTGAATGTATTTGTGAACTATTTTCTGTTGGGACTATTTTCAATTGTGAAATGTAGAGCTATTTTTTTGTTTCTTGCATTAATGAGTTTGATACTAAATTTATGGATATTGCTTTAATAATAAATTTATTTTTAGTATACAGATATATTTAAAGATAGCTCTGTAACTCTTAGTATAGAGGTACATAAAGTTTTAGGTTATTTCTCATCATTCGTGTATTCGATTCGTGATTGCGAGTTTTTCGATTGTGCGCAGCCATTCATTCCCCCGAGCGGTTGAGATTCAAATCGCAACTGATAAACTACTTAGATATACGAAAGTTTTTCTCCAAGCTTTTCTCATCACAATCGCAATAATATGACGCCTCAGTAGTAACTTTATCTGACAGCACCACTCGATAGACAAAGGACCCGCGTCTCACTCTTGTAATTTACTTGCTTTTTCTCTTTGAATTTGTTTTTAACATTCCCCTTTTGAAGGGCTGTTATCTGGAAAGCGCTTCGTCCTTACGCTTTTTATATCATTCAGAATATGATTTGATGCGGGCCTCGCCTCCATATTTTCTTTCCTTAGAATTTGAGTATGATGAATATTGAAAAATACTGGAATTCTTTATTAGTTCACATCATTCATTCGAAAGCGTCTTAAGAATTCTATAAAAACGTTTTATGTCGATGTTTGAATGGGTACTCAAGGAAGCGAACGTATTAATTATACGTACGTTAATGAAATATAAAATGTTGCGCTAATGATTGCAACATAAAAGATAATATCCTTATAAGTTCTCATGGAATGAGGTAGGTATAAAAGTTAATGTAAACGTTGGGAACAAATAAAACGCCTAATGAAAAAAGGTTGTATAGGCTGCAAAGATATAAAAATAATAATACCGTTCATTTAGTAGGAAAGCAGAATTTTAATGGTACTTTTAGAGCGTACAGCTGTGCCGTCCAACTTTGTGAGTGGTCCCGAACCTTAGATCATTACTTAATGATCTAAGTCCCGAACGGTCCTGCGCGCGTTATTACCGAAATGAATTGTCTTGATATACTGGAAACTTCGTTTACACCGAACTTATCGAGCACATTTTCACTCTCCTCAAGAGGTAGAGATTTATGTAGTTTGTATGAGAGATAATAATGTGCGCTAACAATGAAATAGACACGCAATTATACAAGTCAAGGTGGGTTCAACAACAACATTCGGCTGAAGATGCGAACCGTTGTTACCTCAAGCCCATTTACATTCCAAAATAAGATATGAGATTTATTGTTACAAAATTCCATACACCATTAAATTTACAATATTGTATCTAATATAAGGAAATATGAATTTTAATTATTTCTCATTGTTTGAACTTTCTTAAAAGTCAACAATATCATGACTTAATTACAATACGTTTTAAATACACAAAATAATTAATTGCAAGAAGGTGATGCATTCAATCCTTACTGTATGCAGTAAATGCTATATAAAACTAGTGTTATTAAAATTTATTAAAGGCGCCAAAGCCATACTCCAATGAGAATTGCACTGTAAGATAATCATGATTCGCATTTCGCAGTACGATTGGATGCGGTATTGTGGCTGATGCTCGCTTTGTACCTCATCTATTGCTTCTACCGCAATTCCTTTCTCACTTTTTTTAACCACTTTCGTTCCCGTAATTTCTCTTGTCACCAATTGCTTTGTGACTGACGTTGTGTTTCGTTCGATTGTGCTTGTTATGTTTTATTAGTTTCGTTTTAGAAACGCGCTCGCATTTGAGCATTGTTTTTCTGGAGGGCTTCAAGTATATGTGAGGGTTTTAAATATACATTTTTCGCTGAGCAATCAGAATGGATTGATAGAGTGGAAAGAGTAAACTGTAGATAGATACTTAAGATAATCACCGTCATCAAATTCAGGATTTAGTACTTATGTTTTTTTTTATTTAAGGCAAAATATATAGATCAATTTATTATACATCGGCTGTATGTGTTAAAAGACTACATATTCTTTAGACCACATCTTATATATAAAATTCTCGTGTCACAATGTTAGTCTGCATACTCCTCCGAAACGGGTGGACCGATTCTCATGAAATTTTCTGTGCATATCGGGTAAGTCTGAGAATCGGCCAACATCTATTTTTCATATGTACCACGGGCGAAGCCGGGGCGGACCGCTAGTAATCTTATATAAATCTCGTGTCACAATGTTTGTCCTCAATGGACTCCTAAACCGTACTTAACCGATTATAATAAAATTCGCACACCATGTGCAGTTCGATCCAACTTGAGAGATAGGATAGTTTAAACATGTAGGTACCACGGGCGAAGCCGGGGCGGACCGCTAGTAAGATTTATAAAATTGAATAATTATGATAATATAATATGGATATTCTTTTAAGTATGGTATAGCGATGATAAATGGGACCGATATGAAATAATTACTCAATTTTAGGTAAGACGCTATAGGAGCAGTGAATCTGCAAAATGACGGTTTCTCAGAGTAATTAATTACCCAAACTTCAATGGCCATAGGCAACAAAAGACGATTGTTTGCCTTCCGCCCTGTTGAATCGATATCGACCTTAAAATCCGGATAATCTTGCCCATTGTGTTGTCTATGGAAGAAGTGAAGTTTTTATTTCCTACAGATTAGTCGCTCTTTTAAATCGCTTCGTCTTTAACAGCTACATAATCTTTATTCTTTGATATACGCTTCATATTTGGGGGTACAATTTTTATTGATAGAAACAATTTTCAAGTTCCTTGTTAAAGTTTCTCCATAAGGCTGCACCTATGCATCAGTTTATTTAAGTATTATTCTTATTTTATGTCTTTCCATTTTACTGCCTTGAAGTAAAAGTTCTGCATGGAAGTGGCTTCATATATTCTTTATCGGACAATGTGTGGACTGTTTTGAATTGTAAAAATTGGTGAATGAATATTTGTGAATATTAATTTATATATGAGCCCTGTAATTACGATGGAGAATTATTGTCCCAAACCAAATTGATTAACCAGCATCCAATCTGTCGAGTAAGTCGAAAAGACTGGGCTGAAGATAACGAGCCAAGCACAATAGTCCTGCCCGCCCACACCAAATATGAACTCTCTCTTTGTCTACTTAATTACAACGGGTGTCTTTGAGATATGGTCGGTACACATTCAACCACAAAGCCTGTCATACACATATAACATTTTATCGGTCGAGCAATGTTTTCGCGTCTCGAAAGACAATTACAGTGTCTACGGGAGAGCAACGTGACGTCAATCAAACTCAAGCTCGTTCATTGATATCATAAACATTGACAAGGTGGTTAAATATAAGTTAACAATTTTACCTAGCGATGATAAATGGGACCGATATGAAACAATGACGATTTATATTTTAAAAGCACTTCTATGTTGCCAACGTCAATCTTGCGTATCGACGGGAATATTATCAGAGATTAAGAAGTATAACCACAATATACAGATACATACAGTAAGGAAACTTCATACAAAATGTTCGAAATGGCTCCCCCCCCATCAAGCGTGTTTACGAGGGTATTGAGGGGGATCGATAGTAGCGGGTGACACATCCACAGATTTTGAATGACAAAGATACATAGTATAGAAAAAAGTTTAAAGTGATGTCAATTCACATTAATTAAATATCGATTGTTTCAGTTTGTAGCCCTTTCAATAAATATATTTGTAAATACCGTATCTGACTACAAGTTAAAAAGAGACTATTTTTTAATTTCTATAGATATGGCAGCATGAGTTTTAAATTATGTTGACATATTTCCACCAAAATGATAGCTACAAATAGTCACTATTAGGAGTCCAGTCTGTTTAAAGATCGCATCTATTTTTTACGCAATCTAGAAGAGCACAAATATCTAAAAAAATGGAAACCTTAAAAAAATCTTGTTTAAATTTATGTGCATAATTACGTAAATATTAGGGAAGAAAAAGATAGATATTATAATTATTGTATTTTTATCGATACGTGACTTTACCACTTTGTCAAGCACTAAGCCTGTCAAACTATTTTCTTTTTCATCCTAAAACAAAAAGGTGGAGATTCTATGCTCGTATAATAATAATTTTAATTTATTTTTGCATATTTTGTGTTTTTTAATTTAATTTAATTTATCGTTTTAAAAATAATTTAGTAGGTATACCTACATACAAGTATTGTAAATTCTGGTTTAAAAGAATTATTGAATATATGTATAATACAAATATCAAGCATCCATACTAATATTATGCGAAAGTAACTCTGTCTGTCTGTCTGTCTGTTACTCAATCACGCCTTAACTACTGAACCAATTTGCATGAAATTTGGTATATAGATATTTTGATACCCGAGAAAGGACATAGGCTACTTTTTACCCCGGGAAATAGGATAGGTTTTATCCCGGAAATCCCACGGGAACGGGAACTATGCGGGTTTTTCTTTGACTGCGCGGGCGAAGCTGCGGGTGGAAAGCTAGTTATAAATAATTTAGGTACATTAAAAAGCCTTTGGCGTCCATAACAAAACAAACTTTCGAAATATAGCACTGATAAAAACGTATTTACCAAGGTGTATTAATTCGGATTGTTTCTTCTTGTAAATTCATATTTAGGCTACACCATTTTTTTATTTTAACGGGTTTTTATCTCAAAATTACCACAAAATCAACTGTGAAAAAAAGCAAACAGAAATATACAGGCCGAATTGATAACCTCCTCCTTTATTTTTGAAGTCGGTTAAATATCAAAAAGGTAACAGCCCTATAGCTATAATAGTGCTTATGTCATAATTTCATCGCAGGGGCTTAGTTTCCTAACTGTATGTACGTATATATCTGTCAACTGTGGTATAACGTAGATTCATGCAACGTAAAACGTAAAAGGGAATGAAATAAATATTGGTTCATAAGTGATGAAGATTGACAGATCACTCATCGACACGCACGCTTAAAATTGTAGATACAGTCGAAATAAAAATAAAAGACCGGCGATAACAATAATTTTAAATTACATCAATTTAGGACGATAACGGCTTCAGTTATTATTTCCATAGCGCCAATAAACCTTGTAAATGGTTTTCCAAACGTCCCGGGCGCGCGGCGAGCCTTTTTATTAGGGTATTTGTCAAGATATTCTTCCGTAAAAGGGACTATAATCGAAATTTTACGTTTGGTTAACATACGCCCTGTGTTCGCTTCGATTGGATTTAAGAAAATCGATAAATTAACTGCGGCGTGTATAATACATACAAACGATCATCATTGACGAAATGACATTAAAGCAACCGCAATATTAGTTATGGGTTCGTTTGTAAATGGAAAATATATAAAGGTATGCCATTTTACATCATAGCAGGAATATACATTAAAGTGTTTTACTTGATTTTATATGTTAATTTTTAACTCATGAGAAAGGGAATCCTTGTCGAGCCATTTAATATATAAATTGTAAATATAAATATGTACAAGTATTCATAAGTATGTAGAGATAAACTACGATAACATGGCGCGCCCCTCCAAAATTCA
>CAJQZM010016393.1:0-13116 GCA_907164665.1 Colias nastes | reverse complement strand
GCCAAGGATATGATGCAAAAAAGGAACGCATCTCATCCCAATCTGCTGACTTGTATTGCCACACGCGCCGAGAGCCCTTAGGACTGGGATCGGGCGGCGAGTAGACAGATACAGATTTCACCAGACAGTGATCGGAGCTGCCAAGCGGCGAGGAAATCGCTACCGAGTAACGGTCTGGATCTGTTGTCAGCAGAAGGTCCAAGCAATTGGCTGTATGGCTCTCAACATCAGGAACCCGCGTCGCTCCTTGAACCAGCTGGGTGAGATTCAATGCTATAGCAAGTTTACGCATCTCTCTCCCAGCGAGGTCAGTGCACTGGTATGGGTAAAGCCACTCCTGGTGGTGGGCATTAAAATCCCCCAGTAACACAAGCTGAGCGGAAGGGTATTTGTGCTGAGCAGCGTCCGCCGCCTCACTTAGGTACTCTGTGAGCCTGATCGTCTCCTGGTCTCCGCTGTGCGCTCGGTAGACACATGCATAGAGAAGTTTCTCTGGGCCTGTGTCCACCAGCATCCATAGTACGGAAAAATGGGGGTCTTCAAGATACCGGAGACGCCGACAGCAGATGTCGTCTCGGACGTACGCGCACACACCTGACCGAGCTTTAAAATTGTGCTCCAGGGTGTAGCTGGGATAGGATAGGTACGCCAAGTCAGACGGACATCTTATCTGCGTCTCCGTGAGGAACAAGATACAGGGTTTATGAGTCTCAAGGTGGAAGTGGACTGCAGCGAGATTTGAGTGGAGACCTCTGATATTGGTGAGGTCCACTTTCAGCGAGAGGGAGTGCTGCCGCTGTGCAACGTTACTTCTGTATCTTGCCTTTTTCATGTTGTTTAGAGGAGAGTGAAGAAGGTGAGAAGACGGTAGTGAATCGAGGCGCTTTACAACTGGACCTGAGACACACACTTAGAAGCCGCAATGACGGGGACTAGTCTGGAGACTGCGGGGACGCCCGAGCCCCCCCAAGTTGTCCATAGGGCCCTCTCATCCGGTCGCCAACCGGCACTATGGCGCAACTTGGGATTTTTCGCTGGTTGGCGGGGCAGCCTTTCACATGTGGCTAGCACGTTACTTGGGCCCCCTACTGACCAGCGGTCGGCCAGCGGTGCACCGTGCCTCGGATCCCGCTACCCTCCATGACTAGCCACCGGAAGCAGCAACGACAGTGTGCGTCAGATCGTCCCGATTGTAAAAGCGCAACTGATTCGACCCGTCTTCACCATGGCTACATCAGCTTCTTCATGCCGGAACACGAACGCTTGGCGACACGTCTTCAGCTGATGGGTGGTCCTTATAGCCGCGACAACTGTCTCCCACCATGTCACCTGTTTAGCACCACCCAGGGGCCACGTGTAGGGATTCAGAGTTCTGGGTATACTCCTACGGACGGAGGTGACTCGGCCCCCTAAAATTCTGTTAAATGCTGTTAAATGGATTCTGTTAAATGCATTTTTAAGGCGTATCTTAGCCATTTTAAAGTAAGAGTTATGAAACTTAATGTTCTTTGTGATAATTCCAATTAGAAACATCATTAACTTTATGAATTGTTGAGGTATTGCCCTTGCCATTTCAAATAGCCCAATGCGAAATTAAGTTGTCTACAATATAAATACAAGTTAAAGTACAAAATAGTTCTTACATTTATATCGCAAATATTTAAGTATAAAATATTGAGATATCGCCTCCCCGCTTGCACTAATATTTGACATAATTCAAAGTGTCGGATTGAAAAGCTTTGCACAGATACGGAACGGCAGAAATTCTCAGTACCTATCAGTACTGTCGGAGATATCTTGAATAGCGTACAAACGTGATAGTTGTCCTTTATATAATACTATGTGAATGCAAACGCTTATATCACGAACGAATTGACATTTCGCTGGTTTCCATCTGTTATTACGTTTTGTTCGCTTCAATTATTAGCTCTTTTATAACTCGCCTTTGTTTAGTGTTTGCTTTATTAGTCAGTTGTTTGGTTTATAAGGTCGGCATTAAATATTTGAAAAGTTTAATTAACGTTTCCGTGAACGAGCTATAAATAAGAGTGTTAAGTATTAAAACTTAATTGGCAACCTAGTTTTTGAGTACATTTTTTATGAGTGGAATACAGCCTTGCTTTTGTATTGCATGTGAGAATATGAAGCTCATTTTGTATTATTTTTTTATTTTATGTCCTTTTATAACAATAAATACTCTAATTTTTGGTGGTTTGATTCGCTGGTCATGGATACAGTAGAGGATTGCAACGAGAACGTTAGTTCTGCTACTTACACTGCTTCGCTAAATGCACAACACTCTGACGGGAGTCGGGACTCGGGACTATACCGAATTAATAATGTATTATTTATTCGGTTAGTTTGTATTATATTTAAGAGATCATAGTATTGTATTTATTCATTTGGCATAATATTATAATTATATTTGTTAGATATCTGATCTTCCATCACTGAAATATATCAAACGTTTAGTCAATTTCTAAATTTGTATCATATTTGTTCATTGATATTCTACAATAAACACACCGTTACATCTATCATAAAATATTACCAGGTAACTATTAAGCCTTTGCTGCGAAGAATTATAACTGTTCATATATTAAACACTGCAAGATAAATCATAGGGCGACAATGACAGATCGTGCGGACACTGCGTCCAGTACGTTGTAAATAAGATTTGTTTTAGATAAGTTGTTGTAAATCCCTTGCATTGTTTTGTGTTAGATAGATCTTGTTTATAGACTACTTAACAACTGAAAAGTAGTAAAACCTGTTTAAATATTACGTAATTTTTCAGTACCATCCATAATTTAAATAAGAAAATGTTTTTTGTTTATCGTTGCGTAACTTCCTACCTACTTAGAGTGATTTTAATTCAATTGTCAACACACAATTATAATGGATTGGAAATAGAAATGTAAAAATCATCCGTTTTGTATAATTGTAAATATTTTACTTGGTGTGGTATATTAAATTGATAAATAACTAAATAAATAAAAATGTGACAATGAACAATCGTTTAAAACAATCTCTATCAGTCAACCCGTAATGCCCGGTAAGAACCTACACCAAAAAAAAGAACAACAAAGTTAAACACAGAAACCTATAATTAAATTATCTTCAATTGGATGGGGATCCGATTGCATGATAGGAATACACAGGGTTGGAGATAGCGGAGTCCCCTCACTCCGCGTATCACGCAATTTAATAATTTCATTAATATGTTACCCCAACAACACTGATCTCTAACATTATTAGCGCGGGTTCCGTAGAGCAAGCAGCATAGCGAAGCAATTAAGGCATGATGAAATGTCGGTGATCATCATCATTGGGAAACAAATGACCGTCAATAATCACGGCACGGCCCGACCCCTATACCCATACCTAGTGTGTGTAGCAGTGGTTATTTACAAACACACTCCTCACTACACATCCTCGCACATTATTGGTGGAAAAGCACCCATAATGCGTAACTCGCTCAGTGTAGACGTGGATGTCCGAGGAAAATAGCAGCTTCTATTCAAGTCGCGATTTGCGAGGCTGTTCACTCTGTGGGGTCCCCGGACCTGCCTATAAATGTATAAGCGAACACTAAACATGTCGAACATGCACAGTGGCTTCAGCCCGTGGATCTTCTCGAGTAAAAAAACTTCTATCCACACTTTTATATATTTATGCCAATTTTCGGTCAGCCGTTTTATTGTCATGTTGTCATGAGAAACATACATAAGTCTATTATCTCCTAGTGGCCATAGCAATGGCGATAAATAAATAAAAAATATAATTTGTAGCGTTTTTTCCAAAACAATATAACTTTTTTAAATGATGAATGCGTAACGATAGGACCCTCATGTTTCTCTGAATCATATTCCTCTTTCATAATCATGTCATGAAATATATTACGAATGGAAGAAAACTTAAATAACAGCATTCATATTAAATCGTAACATATTTGTAATAAATAAAAGTAATTTAAATCTTTAATTTTGGAATTTAACCTACAGACGTTCGACATGAATTAAGTATTTTATTTTTAGTTCGCAATATCGAAAAGATGGGATTGTTTTAGTCATATTTAAAATGAAAAGTTTCAAATATATTACAAGAATAAACAACATCATCGTTCATTTAAATTTTAATCAAAACAATTAAAATTAACAAGCGCCTTGCAAAATTTGGAGTTATCCAAGCATTACGTAACGAAACTATTTTGGGATAATAAACGAAAATTTATCACGGAATAAACTATCAAAATTATATCGTATCAGAGAGCGTGAACGAGTTTTTGTCTGGAGTGTCTCGTATAATTGGATTGTCTGTGCGAACACTTTGATGGCCAATAAAATACTGTGGGAATGTTTTTAATACGTCTAGTTACATTTCCAATAGCTTTGTATTTTGATACTCTGTAAATAAAGGAGGATTAAATGAATAGCATTTCGCAGTATCACGTTAATTTTTATCGGGACTCTAAGGGATGGTGGGTACAGGAAATTGTTTTTTTTTTATTTTGCTCTATTGTAAAGATATAAATTATATTATCGTCTAAAAGTTTAGTATCATAGATTGGTTCATTACATTTGTGACAACACTAACTCAGAATCGCCACTTATATTCGACATGACTCTACTTTATGTCTTAAATGCAAGTAATTCATTACCTTTTGAATAAATATACTTAAAGTTTGGCTGGTGTGGCAGATGAATGATGAAGCAGAAATGAAAATCTTCTGAAAACAAAATGAAGGCTCACTTTTAAGTAAAGTATCTGTATTAAAATATCTGTCGTTTTGGATACAATTTATGTGGATAAGGATGTCATAAAAAATCACAAAAAGACACCATATTCAACATGCATGATTCTGACATAAAATTCAAATCCCATATATACATTTTCCGTCACTTATGTTCAACTCAGAGTGACAAAGAAATGCCGAAATCAGATTTCAGTTACCTCGCAGTGGAGTTACAAGAAACTAAAGTAAAATAGGGTTGTCTTAGAATCCTCCTTTGTACCCATAAACTTAATTCTTACTAGCTGCAATTCAGGTTTTATTCGTAAGATGAGTTTTAATGTGGGAATTGTTCAATTGTATGAGTTATATCAGGAGTGTTAATAAAACTACAAATTAAGAACTTAGAAAGAAGAAAGAAAGAAACAAAGAAAAGTTTATTTAATAAAAAAAATAGTACTTAATTTTTTCGTTTTCCTATTATATAACTTGGCACGCTTATTGGACTATAAATAACACTATAATATTTAAAATTGTATATGGCTTTTAAAATATATAATTAATTCAAATTCATAAACACGCTGCATTGAATATTCAACAAAAAGCATAATGTAAGAGGTATTCTTAATTCTTAAGCTACGATCAAAACATTCATTATAATATAATCGATATTCAATATGATAGTGATCGATTTTACATAACACGAATATAAATTATAATTTCATCAACTTCAGTGTAGTTTTGAGAGCTAATAAATATTTAGTCCCTTTTCATGACCAGCAACTTTGTACAGAAGTTGTAAAGCTTTCGCGTTTATAAGCTATAGTGATAGCCTCGTAAACGTTATGTATGTTAATAATTTTCATCTAAATCGGATTTTTATAGAAGATCCATTTGAAAATGTACTATTTAATGGTATATGAAAATGTTAAGCGTGTTTAATGAATGAGATCTCTTTGAGCTTGAAGGTTTCAAATATTATGTATAAAATTTTGTCAATAACTTTTTATAGCCATTTGATATTGATGTTTGAAAAAGTTTCTGTATTAGTCAAAACCGTTTAAATAGAATAATTACATATTTTTGAGGCGAGAATAAAAATGCGAGCTTTTGCGCGGTTTCTACCTCTTTTCCAACTCTCTAAGGGTTGCTTTAAAAAAAGTAGCCTATATTTGTCGTTCAATTACTTTTATTTTAAATTTTAATTAAATCGATGCTGTAGTTATGAAAGGATAACAAACAAACACACAGAATGTTAGTATGGATTAATGTTTCGCATATAAGCGTTTAGTATACGTGACGTAAGCACACAAATGACGTAGATGGTTTTCAATATCCAGGGTAGTATATTAGTAAAGTGATGTAAACTTTAGGGAACCCTCCGTCTCTGCCATGACGCATGAGGAATAAATTATATACCGCTTGTTGACTGTTTGTTGCTTGTCAAAGTTCAATAACCTCGATTGAGGAAGGGTAAGGAATACATTGTTACTATTTATTGTGTTTAATTTTACGCGACGTGTGAAGACAATTTAACGGGTTGTAAGTAATTTGTAAACGAGATTCAATTATAGTTTTATACTGAGTTTGAAATGTTGAGATGAATATTATATTTGTTTATTTATTTATCAATCCTTTATTGCACTTAAAGATAATAAAAAAAAAATACAAACACTTAAAGATAGCTTAAACTAAGTACAAATGGCGGTCTTATCGCTTTAGAGCGATTTCTTCCAAACAACCATTGGTACAGGTAGAGGAATAAATATAACAGAAAATAAATGGGTAGTGCAATAATAATAAATATATTGGCCGCTTTAAGATTCTTTAATTGCATTGTTCATACCAAATATTTTTTTTCTGATTAATAAAGTTAAGTTTACGTTTTATGTATCGGTGTGTAAATTATTATCACAAATTATGAAATAGATAATATTTCATAACAGAATAATTAGATTTCAACAGATACAGATATCAAATACAAATAATGCTCTAATTGGAGTATCTATTTCCTTGACCAATTACTTAGATGGGTAGATAATTGATATTTATCAATCATTTATTTAAATAATATCGTAAAAATTATGGTTTCTGATAGCTATAAAATTACAGGTACAAAATTTTAACAAAATTAATGAAATAATAATTTGAAGAATGTCTACCATTTACAATATTTATTTGTTAAAAAATCCGATTTCACACCTAAAAATCGAATATTTAATACTTAACAACAAAATATTAGGAAGAAAAAATAGGCAAAATAAGAGCCAACCTAAACCACATTGCAATATTTATTGTGTTTTTTTTTTATGTATAAAAAATATGTATATCTTACGCTGAGCAATTTTCCATACCGATGTTAATATTAAACGATTAATGAAAAAGTTCAAACAATGTGAAACTCGACGTCGTATACAACTTCTTTAAACATGTCACGAACAGGCCTCCAAGACTTTCCTTATAAACTCAATCTTGCTCCGGATATAAGCAATACGCTCCAATCAAGAGACAATAAACAAGGATTCTAATTACTTATACAATATACATTGTTGAGCGAAATCGATCACTCAAATCTTACGAAAGCTCTTTATTTACAACTTTTCACTTAACGATTTCATTTTAACAAACTCATTTTATCAATTGTCAAAGTTTAAAAACTTAATCCACTTAAGGACCCTTTTGGGGTGGTCGCAGTGCGCATGACTTTACCCTAGCGGGAAAACGAAGGACATTCAGTGTTAGAGCTTCGCGCGCGTAGCACGGCCCGACGACCATTCTATGATGGAATACGAGCGTGAGCGGTGACTTGTAAACAAACTGTAAATAATTTCAAATACAATACAAATTCTATTCCCCTATTTCCAAAGATGCGTAAAAATTATGTTTTCCTTTTAAATAATGGTTGATAAAAACTTCATAGTGAAAGTGTGACTGTTGAGCTTAAACTAAGTTGTGGGTGAACGGAACGATTATTATGTAAAAACGGCGATTTGATACAGCGAAAATGAAGATACTAACTCTGTTTATGTTGTGTGGTAAGTGGAGAGGAAATTTTGTTAGTTATTTACATTTTTTTAAATAATAAAGGTCAAAATATATATTATCAGAAATATATAGGCTGAAAATTTTTAAGGGTGTACAGTTTTCAGAAAGGCAAAGTTTTTATTTTCCTAGAAATTCTAAAGTGAAAAAAAGCTGTGAATTGATTTTTTTGAGTTTTGAATTGAGTATCGTCCTATTAGAGATACGTTTTTTATTTATTTATTATCAGAAACTATAAGGTTTACAACAAGGTAAGTTTAAAACATTTATGTGTACTGTTGTGAAGTAAAAAACCACTAAGGTTTATAGTAATGTTCGTATACATTAAAAATATAAAAAAAATTATAATGCTAAGATCTCTACAATGAGTCATACGAGCATATAACAATAATATTTGATAACCCCATTCTAACCAATCATACCAAGGTGATCTTATCACTTGTTATCTACATAAAAGTCGTCACTTATCTGGTCATTATAATTTATGTTTAATTTTAGTATATAATTACAATTTGGCGTACTATTTTTATAGTTTATAAGTAATTGATGACTTACTAAGGATCCGTCGAATTAGGAACAGCAAGAAAACTTAAACATTAAAATATGATATTGTCGGAATGGTACCGAGTAAATTGTTACATCAACAAAATCAAATGCTTAAAAAATAATTTACATCTTCATCTAATATTGTTGTCTATCGATTTGTATATTGGATTTTCCGGATGTTTGTAATCTTTGAATTTCAGAACTACCTAGTTAATATTTTTTGGCGACGGCAAACTCAAATTCAAATTAAAATTCAATAGTGATTGATACGAGTACCTAACTGATTTGTTAGCGATATAATTGATTTTTTCATTTCGGTGAGTGTAACCGTTCTTCAAGGTGTTAAGATGAATTCCACCCTTTTATAGTGGACTAGCTTTCCACCCACGGCTTTGCCCGCGTTTTCAAAGAAAAACCCGCATATTTCTCGTTCCCGTGGGAATTCCGGGATAAAACCTATCCTATGTGCTAATCCAAGTTACCCTCTATATGTGTGCTAAATTTAATTGTAATCGATTTAGTAGTATTTGCGTGAAAGAGTAACAAACATACCTACATACACACACATCCATCCATCCTCACAAACTTTCGCATCTATAATATTAGTAGGATATTCTTCATGTAAGAACTCTTCGCTTCGAATCATCTTTCTTGATAAAAACAGCTAAGGAATGGAATTCTTTCCCAGCCTCCATGTTTCCTGTGCACTATAACATGGATCTCTTCGAAGCTCGGGTGAATTGGCTCTTTCTTAGCATTCGTGCCTCAAAATAGTGGCTATGTTGTCCACTTTTAGTGGGATTGTGCCTATTGAGCATAAAAAAAAGATTTAACCCGGGAAAACCGGCTAATCGGCTAGTCTTAATAAAAGCGGTTTGAAAACAATTCTCAGTGCAGTTTATTCGGATTTATTTTATAAACGTGAAATAGTACAATATAAAGGTAGAAGAGCAATGTCATAATTAAGTTATTAATTGCCACTTTTGTTTGTGCTGGAGTATAATTATTAAACAATAGGTAGACAAAGCAAATAAATAAAATACCTTGCATTTCTCTGTTAACTCCAAGGTTCAATTTATATTTTATATAAATTGAACATTGAAACAAACTAAAATAAATGTTTTATTTATAAGTTTATTTAATCTAGCACATAATTAAATGAGTATTTTATGTACGATCATGTCTTTCCATATCTGTATAAATGTCACGAATTTCGTCACTACACACAGTTAATATAATATTATAGTATACTGTGATATACCTATTCGCTCTCCTATACATATATTTGGTTAAATGCAATCAATCCGTGTAGGCTTTGCTAAGGCTGTACAAATATCGGTTCCGTACCCTCACAGGACAAGATAAATAACTTTCGAGACAGGCAACTGTTGTTATACACAATTATAATATATATGGCACTAAACCTACTGTCTATTATACGTTTTGTCGTAGCGGCATTATAAATTATTAATATTCGTTTGTTGGTCCATGAATCTCATACAAAACAGTTGAATGGTTGAAATTTTAAACAAAAAATTTAATCTGGATTATACATTGCATACATTTAGACTGGTTCTACCCGGACAACCGTGGCTAGCCCAGTTTCGTAATAAAGTATATATAATTTTTCTTCATCTTTGTTTTATTAAAGAATAGAATATAATATGCATTGTTAACAAGAAAATAGGTAAGGAATATAGTAGTCTCGCGTTTACATTTTTAATATAACGAGGAATGCAATTAAGTGCGCCCTAGTTTTATGGTGATAAAATTTATTGCAGTCACAGCGCATACATATTTTTCATTTCTCAAATAAAATGAATCTCGAATAATTGAAACGAAATTTTAATAATTTTATAGCGTTTATTACAAAAGGAGTATAAAAGTCAAACGCTATATAAATACAGCGGCCCAGGAGATTTCATTAAAATTTTTGAACTCTTTGAAGCGGCTCACTATTATTACCGCGTTGAGACTACCTCAAATAGGCTTTTAGGCTTCAGACAAGCTCCATTAACAGTGCATTTATATTTGCCTACTAAAGTCGGTCGTCTAGTAACCTAAATCTCTAACCCGAGTGTGTATCGGGACCCAGTGCCAAAGGTTAAGTTTACTCCGCTCATAAAATATTTCACCATGAAAATATTAGATTAAATGAAGGAAAATTTACTGCAGTGCAGTAAATATTTATCATGTCCTGTATGGAAGAAGTTTTACAATGAAATGTGCTTTTCGTAACAAATATGCACATAAAATACACATTTATGTTCATGTTCTGTTTTAATGGAAGTGTTATATAGCTTGTTCTCACGATTTATACGTTTGTAATGAATAATGAATTAGAGCTTTCACAGATATGACCTTTTAGTTACGAGTAATGAATAGTCATAAAATATTATGTCATATTATGATCACCAATTTAATAAAATAATAATAATCGGCTTAATACATTTAATAGGTGGTAATACAATGGGAATAATTACAATTATCAAGTTCTTGGTTTTATGTCAGGATACCGATAGAAATGTCCAATTGGCTTCTTAGTGTTTCCTCACCTTCCCTTTTGATCAAATGAAAATACTTTATCACAGGTTAACACATATAAATATTAGATCTGAAAATGATCTGAATTATTGATATTATAAATTGCATACGATTGTTAGAAGTTGGACAACTTAAATAACCTAATACGTAACTTGGCCTTAAAACTTGTCTAACTTTATAATAGAGAAAGTGATAACACCCTAACTTTAGCGTAAGCCACGGATATTTGACGTTGCAGGTTTTGACCTAAATTGATATTGCAATATAAACTTATATTTTAAAGCCACAAGAGAAAGTTTTATGAATTGCTGCTAAAACGTAATTGAATTTTAGCTAACACATTTTATTATGCTAAGTCAATCCCTTTTATTGAAATTGCAAAATATATTTTGATTAGGTACTAGCCACTAGCTATCTATATAAGTACGGCTTTATATGTACTAAGCTCGTAACAAAAAAAAATGTCACTCAGAAATAAATTAAAAATAACATCAAAACTAGTCAGTACGAAAAATGTAATCAAATAAAGTTTTTATATTATTTGTATTGTAGTACATTCACGTACAATAAATTGTAGATTAAGGGCTGATTTTTCAATCCTTGGTTAAAACTTATTCATCGAATAACGTATTAAACTACCATTTCAAAAATGTATTCTAATTGTCCGTATATGACAGTTTACAGGT
Organism: Colias nastes; assembly: GCA_907164665.1. NCBI lineage: Eukaryota > Metazoa > Arthropoda > Insecta > Lepidoptera > Pieridae > Colias > Colias nastes. The sequence continues at coordinate 1,566 of CAJQZM010016393.1, read as the reverse complement.
GACATTTTAAAATGTTCGTGTAATACTTTATTGGACGGATAAATTTTAACCAAGGATTGAAAAATCGGCCCTTAATGTCATACTCACTTATCAGTACAATAAAACAAATAACCCACATAAGTAGTTTTTAATTCTATTAGAAATTAATAAAATCATAATATGTACTAAAATATTTGAATAACTTAAAACATGTCTTTCAATAACCATACAAATAATATTGCTTGGTAATGGAACTTTTTACTGATATCCCTCTGAAAGTCTGCGTCTCAGTTGTAAGATGAGCAATTCTTTTCTACAAGCGTGATACGATTGCAAAACGATCGGCTGTGAATAAGTTTAGTATTCGTTTATCGAACTCTTACGTTAAATTCATGTCATGTATGGAGTTATGTATAATGCCTCATTTTTTACATGTTGGTAATTAAAATCCCATATAAATGTATTTATAAATTCCTCCAGGATTCCACAATCTACTGTGAAAGACAACATATAAACGAAATATTGCCTCAATTTTCTTTGTAACAGCTCAATAGGTACCTAATTTGATATTTGATAAAAGAAAGAAAAATAAAATCAATTGCTATAATTAAGCTCGGAACATGACCGTATATTATAACAGTTTATCATCTTTACTATTCCATTGAATTTACTTCGTTAGTATTTCAATGTTCATACATAATTCGTCAATTGTAGGTGAAATTGTACAGTGCTTTTCTGTCTTCGCGACGCAAGTTGCCTGGCAGTCGGCCAGCGTTCGTATTTTTCATTTATTCTTTATGTATTCACAAACAATGTGCTTTGGGAAAGTAACGGTTAAGAGAATCGGATTTACGTGCTCTAAACTCGGTTGAAACTATTTTTCTTTCATGTAACTTCCATTCTACCTTCACTATTTTATCCTAACAATGAAATCTACTTCGTTATATATTAAAGGTGATTTTATTAATTTTATGTATAAATATTGTAGTATTGTTAGATATTTCTACTTTAATTTAATCAAAAATGCTTTACGAAAAAATTTCTTCATTTGGTAACAGGCTATATTCATTACAAATAAATTACGTTTTTAATTTGGGGAAAATCAAACATAAGATTATTGTCCTTCTAACTTTAATTTTGGCTGTAAAGATTTATTCACAATTCCTTTTAAATGTAATTTACTGGTGTATAAGTATTTTCCTCCAAATTTTATTGTGATGGAAAATGTTCTATCTTACCTGCGACAAGGGGAAGTTCGAAGTTATTATTTACTTTTCTCTTTTAAAAAGTAATCAAGTCTTACATTTGAAAATATTTTCCTGCTGAAATTATTCATGGAGCTGAAATTACGAATATAATTGGCCTTATTATTTGTGTAACGAGTCTAAAATTAGAAAAATGAACCGAACTAAATTAAATTTAGTTTGGAGCTGAATAAATAAGAGAAACTAATAAAAACCACCATTTATTCGTTTTGGTAATGCTGACTCAACGTTGCACAGCAAAAACAAGGGGACGTTGATTGTATTAATTAGTATTTACCGTGACTGATAGATCGCTAATGATAAGGAAAAGTAATCGAATAGA
>CAJQZM010016392.1:0-12352 GCA_907164665.1 Colias nastes | reverse complement strand
AACTTAAGCACCATATTATTACAATGTAAAATACGAAAAAAATAAATATTTACCACAAAGAAAACCACAGGTGTCGGCTTCTTTGCAGTTTTGAAAAAACATATTCGCACTGATCTCATAAACACTCCTAGTTCTGGAACTGCAAAAATTATGAGCGCTGCCCAAAGCCATGTTATTCGCTCTTCTAGTGTCAAAACCGTTAGAAATTGTCTATCCAAAGCTAAAAATTAAAGGAATCATTTTTAAGTACTATATCCTAAACAAAACTTGAAAAAGAATCTCGCTATGTGCACGATCATAAACATACCTAAAGCTCTGTTACAGTGAGTAATTTGACGTCCTTTTTTGAGTTGCGATGTGATAAAGAGTAATGTTCCTTTGGCGACGACAGCGGAGCCCAATACAACAGCAAAAACAAGAATGTAAGCAAGAAGCTTTAATATTTTCACGCTTCTATCGACCCAAACAGTTGAGGTCATAGACCCACTCTCTTTTTTGACAGGGACATCTCTGAATAGATTCCATCCTTTTGTTTCTTGGGCTGTCCGTTGACTGCAAATCATTGAACACTTATTAAATATATTATTATAAAATGATACTGAGTTTTCATAAACAAAAGAAAGATATACACACTCTAATTCATCATTGTCATCATATAGCGGCTGAAACTCCGAATCGGAGAGGTCACTGTCATCTGGAATACCTTTGTATCCTGACTTTCTTGCAGCCATTAGTATTTAGCTGGAAATATGGAAAAGTTAAATATACGTGATATCATGTCTTTGTTGTGATTTTAATAATTTAGATGATTTTGCGTGATTATTGATAAGCAATTAATATTTATCTTATGATAATCGAAAGCTTACTGTTAAGCTAGTTAGGCAAAACAAATTGAACATTCATGACAACATATTTCATTATCGCAATTACATTAAAACGCATATAGTTAAATTTCTAACAAGTAACAATACAATTATTTCTGTTACATATGTAAAATATGTATATTGTGTATTTATTTTTAGATTTTATCGTGTAAACCGTAAAATGAAAGACAGATAGCGGCACATAGCACACTAATTAAAAGTAGGTACACGTACATACTTCTCATTTTCAGAAATTCAACACGTTTACTTTAAACACAACTTAGTTTAGTTTGGAAGAAATACACACGTTACACATACAATAAAATAGATTTATCAGTCATAGAGCCGTATCTATTAATGATCTAAGAAACATTAATAGTTACTGGTACTCACCCTTGATAACTATATCACAACATTGCTTTCTCATAACTGTTAAAATTTAAATATTTTTATTTCAGCACTTCACAATAACACTGTAATCACCTCACTTTACAAGCTTGATATATTCAAGTATGCTTGGTCCGATTGAAATTCCCCGTATCAAAAACGTCATTATAATAATTATCAGTTGATTATTTGTTTATCGGCTATTAAAAGAGATTGGTGATCGTGATTTCTAAAATATTAAGGAAGCGGCTTTTCGTATAGATCCTTTCTTTGTTTTAATGCCTCGTAACTATTTATATTAAATCGTATAATTTATATAATATGATCTACTGGTAGGAATATTAAATGCAATTAGTATCAAAATTATTTATAATTTTAATAATATGTAGTTATATGATAAGCAGAAAAGAATAAATTAATTGGAACAATACGATACGAACTTATAACATTTATAAAAGAACTATATACCATATTAAGAAATAGGTACATATATTAACAAGGCTACAGATGCTAGTATCCAAAAATAATCATATTATAATGAATATTAAATGTTATATTTTTATCAGTTATCATTATTTATCACGAATGCTACTTGAATTATCCTTTTTACAAGGCTTTATCAAAAAGACAAAGGATAAAAGTAAGAAAGGAAAGTTCAACAGGATACTTTGAAAAATCCTGTTAAATAATATTGAAAGTATTTCTTTATTTATTTTTGGTATAAAAGGAAGTTGCTAAGGACGTAATATTTGTCAGAAATATTAGTTAGAGATATTAATAATAAAAAAGATGAGTTAATTTTACACTTACTTTATTACACACTTTTTAAATGCAGAATCACGGTACACAAATAAATATTCCTACCAATTATAAAATCAACACCTTGACGAGATTTAATACTTTTAATGCGTTATTTTAAAAGACTATTAGAAATGAATTAATCTAAGTAATTTTATTTTTCATTCATCAGTCTTAATACTTCGCTAAGAAAACTTCTTTTTTGTCATGCTATTTCTAAATAATAGACAACATAAAGTTGTATCAATCATCAAGATTCAAGAAATACAATTCAATTTCAATGTTTTACATTACAATTTAATTTTGAGATTCATTCGAATTTCGATTCATACTATAATCTTGCGTTTTACAGAAATCCATAGGATCATCCATCTTACTGTAATTACTTAAACCTACGTGAGTCATTGAATCCGCAATACTAGTGGTTGCTGGATAAGAGTGTGACGATAAAGGTATGGGCTGCACATCTTCTTCTGTATGTTTTCTGACTTGACTGTAATCGGCTGCATAGTCTGGTATAGTAGTTTTTTTCGTTAGTTCCAACATTTGATTGAGATAAGAATCACTACCAAGGCGTGAAGACATACTAAAATCTGTAGCGGATGTCTCTAAACTCATCGATTTCGGTACATCTTTTGAGGATGAACTAGCCTCTGGTTGTTTCATTGGATCCAATAAAATATTATCTTTTACTTTTCCAGAAGATCCAAAATCAGGTGGAAGATATGCATCCTTATTTCCTTTTAATAAATCGTGAGGAGATTTCATAAGTGGACTTTGATCTAAACCAACCTTTGTGGATATTGGACTGCTGGTAGAAAGAGGTTTCAAAAGAGATTCCTGCATTTTCAATAATGATGGAGATAAGAACATGTTATTTGCGGCTAGGGTAGATTTCGACATAGGATCCGGTATACCTAATATTCCTGCACTAGAGTATTTACTCGCTGAAAATAGTGCGTTAGCAATATCGGCGGAACTCATCATTAAATTCGACGCAACACTAGCAGGGATGGGTGCAGCAGAAGTAGTGCAACTTGTGGAAGTACTAGTCGATGTCTTTTCATAGTTACCAATGCCACTTGTGAGACTTTGTAACGAGGCAGCGTATGAAGGCAGTTCAGGCAACTTAGAACCAGATAATCCTGTCGCTAAATTCGTACCTAAGCCGGGTGTAAGGCCTGTTAACATACTGTTAGCTGCCGCTAAACTATCGAGGCCGGTGGCACCTAAAGATAACGGTAGATTAGATGGGCCTAAACCTAATGCCATATTTGTTAACATATCCAAACCAGTATGATATGACGGTGGCAAAGGTGTAGAAGACTTTGATGATTTAGAAGATGTTGGCAAGACTGGAATATTTAAAGGCGATTCAAATTTATGCGGAGATAGAGAACCTATCGCAGAAGACACGTTTATCGGCGGCACACCTGCTGGCCTGCTAACCATTTGCTGCAAAGTACTGACAGAAGGAAAATTAGGTATGGATGATGTCTGGCTAGGTTTAGATGCTGGGATTGGTTGCGGCACTGCCAATAAAGCATCTAAATCCATTTTATCGTCATTTTCAGATGCGCAACCCAATTCACCTTTAATAAAATGCCAAAGCAAACCGTCACTTTGTTCTCGCGGAAATTTCGGTGTTAACGTGCATTTTAACTTATCTAGAAAAGTTATATCAGGTTTGAAATTCTCTTTGAAATTGACGAAAGTTTCATCAGCGTGTGTGAAGTAATATTTAATGCTCCTCTTTATTTGCTCCATTGCATGTGTTGAGAGATGACTGTCATGAATCATATTGTATTGCAATAATAATGGTCGTGGATATTCAGTCGGCCTCTGTTCTGATGGTGGCATTACCCAGAAAAATGTCAAAGATGACTCCAATACTGGGCTCTCTGGATTATAGGGCGCTAAAAAGATAAAAAGAATTATAGCAAATAGACATGAATAGAGAAACATATTTGCATTGGTTTTAAAATTATATTATTTTACAATAAACAAATATTTTCATATTAAAGTACTTACAACAAATAACACCAAGACATGGTGTGTAAGATATTTCTGAAGGTCCACGCATCTTGATTTGGTACTCAAGTTGATTATCACAATCTCTTAGACTTGGCATAGCTGGGTTAGTGGGGTGTGAATGGTACCACCCGAGCAATGTAAGACCAAGTTTCTCTATTTCCATTTGTATTTCAAACTCAACCAGCACCCGTGGCTTGCTATCACTTTTACTAATCAAACATGGAAATGTGTGTGTAATTACTATATCTGAAATTAATGAATATGTTAATTTATTTATATTCAGTTATTGGTAGACATACTTATTTTCCCAAATTAAAATAATTAAATTTTGCATTTATTCACAAAAATAAACATTATTAAAACTCCAATATTGTACATAAAGTGAATCTTACTATGTGTGTTCATATCCCATGTGCCTGCAAGATACCCATATACTTCTTCTTTTTTCAAATGGCAATGAGTATCAAGGACAAGGCTTGCATTGGAGCTTACAGACACTAAAAAAGGTTGCACTTTTCCAGCAGTTGAAAATGAAACAGCTTCAATCAGCATATTTGCATCACTAAAATATAATTAAATAGGGCATTAACATTCAGTTGCAATTAATTAAGATACAAAAAATCTTAAATACATAGGTAATATATTGTTAGACGTAACTTTTGATTTAATATTTTTGTGGATGAGTACTTGTCAATATAGTTGTCACTGTTTCCTGTCCGAACATGCTTAGCTGTCGCATACTATAAATTGCCGCGTTCCTTTGACTCGTGGCGCATTCGTACGAATCGTGCCTAGGGGCTCGGACGTTGTTTATACGACGTTCGACCCAACTACCTTCACTTTGCTAATAGTCGTTGACTTGCTGCGATTTGTTATCAACTACCTACATCAATTAGGTAGCTGTGTAGAATCGCAGTACATTTTTATTATATTTCAAACTAATATTTAAACCGGCATCTCTCGCGTTTATTTTTAACAATATTTTTAATTATTTCTTTAAATTGAAACAATATAGTTCAGACAAAGTATACATTATATTTATCACACAAATGAAATAAATGTCTACTTACTGTTGCATCATTCTATTTGGAACAGTATTGTGTTTCATTACAATTCTTTGTGGTGGGGGTTCAGGTGGGCTTTCAACTTCCATTTCTGTTTCCTCTGTAATTTAAACGATGATGAAGTTATACGATAGGTTTAACAAGAACAAAAACTACTTTCTTTTTTCTAGTAAAAGAAGTTAGTCTTACCATCGCTATGCATATTTTCTCTTTGCAATTGTTTCTTCCGAAGATATGTTGCTTTGATTGTATCTAATTTCTTTCCTTTATACTTAACCGAGGCCCATCCACAGCCAGATCTTTTATCGGGATTTATTATTCTCTTGCAGTGAATGGCCCATGCTGATGGGGAACAAAATATTGTTTCTGTTTCGTGTGACTTTATTTTACCATCAGCTTGCAAATCACCAACAAATTTTTGGCCCTACAAATAAAGATAATTATTCATACATTAAATTAAAATAATATATTATACAGTGTAAACTCTATATAACGACACTCGATTTAACGACAAACTCTCTAAAGCGTCAAAATCAATTGCCTTTGGTTGGTTTAGCTTATCTACCATACAATGATACACTCTACATAGCATCACACCCACTCTCAATAACGACAACAATTAAGTAATAAACTCGACGTCATGCATACCGAACTTTCTAAGAAATTCGTTCTTTTGTTTACAAATTGGGATTGCTTGCACGTGTAGACTGTTTTTGACCATGACTAATAAGTATGAGTCTTGGATTATCTATACGTTATCATATTCTTAGTTGCTCACAAACTTTCAAACTGTAAACATGGCTAGTAAAAGAAAATCATTGTGTATTGACGAAAAAGTTTTATTGATACGCGCAATAGAAACGGGAGAGAAGATAAGTGATGTTGGCAAACGTTGGCATAAATTTTCTCTTTTTCTAATTCTGATTTTTCTTCTCTCCATTTAACGACAACTCTATATAACGCCATAAAATGCACAGTCCCTTTGGTGTCGTTATATAGAGTTTACACTGTATATTCAAAAGAATACATTTGCAATTAAGGTATAACAAAATAGTTACCAAATACTCAATTGTCATAGCTGCAATTCCTGGCTCTAGCATTTTATCCTCCAAAAGCATTTGCAGGGTGACACCTCTTCCAGGCATGGACTTACTGCCTGTTTGTGCTTCAGACTCCTACAAAGAAGTTGTGAAATTAAATAATTGGGCATCAGATTAAAGAATAAAAGCATATACAGTAGAAACCTGATTATTATTACATTAAATTATACAGAAATACTTGATTGTTGACTGTGTGAACAGCCCCACTTATTAGAATAAAAATACATCAAGGTATCAGTTTTGAAATCATTACTGATTCGAATTTATTTAAAAGTATAATAAATATAAATGAAAAGTTCAAAAGAAAGAAGCATTTAAGCCCGTTATTAAATTATTAACAGTACCTCATCAGTAAACTCTTCTCCACTAGCAATATCATCCTTCTCTTCTTTTTCTTCTTCATGAGGTTCTTTTCGGACTTCATTTGATTTATCTTTCTGTTCTTCTTTATCTGTATTGGCGCCGACGGACGCTGGTAATTCTGACGGTGTACTATTTGCATATTGTCCACTACCAGACATTAATGCAGCGGCTAAATGGGAGGTTTGCAAATCCTCCATCGATAATCGATTACGATTACGCCGCAATTGTTATTAGAGTAACCTAAGTGATTCTTAGTTATTATTTGCTCAGCACCTGACTATTACACAACATATAAACAAAACATTGTAAATAATCAGCGACACAGAAAGTTAAAAGATCAAAGAAATTATTAATTATTGTAATTTATTTTGTAAACAATAAACAGACATCAGAATTCAGACAATACACATCAATGATCACAGATCAAGTATCAACTGTGTTATTTTTTTTTTTATATATTTTATTCATAACCATGGATACAAGTCCTTCAGTCGATCAACTGTGTTAGTACTCAGTGTGTTGCCAACGTTCATGTGGTTCATAAAATCTGCATACTTATTCTTACATTCTTCTTATATTCTTATTATTACATAAAACTTTGTAGTCTGGATCATATTTACGAGTATTTTTGAAATTCAATAACTGTACGTGTACGTGATTACAATAACGTAAGTTTATAAAATTACAAGTTGTTCCTTAATTTTACTATAATATATTCTAGCAACCATGTCGAATTTACTTAATTTTAATCGTATGTCGTCTAATGTTTTTATACGTATGTAACCAACTTTCCGCCCGCGCGTTCGCCCGCTTTGCCTAAAACAATTTATTAATTGTAGTTAAAACCCTTCTTCGAGAATCACTCTATACCTATTAAAAAAACCTGTAAAAAAAACCCATCAAAATCTGTAGCGTATTGTTAAAGATATTATTAAGCACACTACCGGCGGAAAGCAACTTTGTTTTGTACTGTAATATTAGTGAAATAGTAATTGGAAATCATTGAGCTATTATTACTACGTATAGAGAAGACACTACGAACAAAATCTGTGCGACAAGCGCGGCTGCTAGTGAGTCAAAGATTAAGGGATGTCATCGACTCACCGCTAAAGGCGACACTTTGTAAATGTTCTGCCTATTACTTATCAATTAAAAACAATCAATGTACTTAACAAAAAAAAATATAATTAATCTAATAGAGAAATTATTTAAAAAACTCATCAATTTAAAACTTTTCAATTAAAACCAATCAATGTAACAAAAAAAATGATACGTAGGTACGATTTTCATCTTTCATGATTTAACCTTTTTTCAAATAATATCCACATTACAATCTTTTAAAAATGAGTAAAATTATTATTTTCCACTATAAAAATTTACGTCCTTTATTATTACTACACATGTTTCCCAATGCCATTTCTTAAATTTTTAGTCTATGACAAATGACGCAAAATGGCGCCCGCCAAAAATTTTTCTCCAACCAAGTTTTAAAAATGATTAGATAACTAGTTAATTACCGATAAAAAGTTATTCCTTTGCACTTTGCCGAATAACTTGAATTATTAGTCCAATATCGTAACACACTTGATGAGTTTCATGTTTTTACTTTTTATGCTTTAATACATGTTTAACACAAACAAGACATGAACGTGACCATCGCGTTATAGCGACTGAGTGCAGTGTGGCCGGTTGACCTCTGTTGAAAGCGGAACCTAAGTAATGTAGGCGGTGTCTCCTCTATACGTAGTAATAGTATCTCAATGAAAGAAATACATGGTATTATTATGAATCATAATTTATATACCTAGGTATTTAGAAAATACCTAGTCCTACTCTTACTTAATATATTTTGTAAAATATAAATGCGAAAGTTTGTGAGAATTTATGGATGTTAGTTAGTTATTAGTCTTTCAGTCGATATCGCGGATAAAATTAATGGCTTGCGCAAACGAGGGCTTTTAGTCCGCGGACTTTTTTTTTGTCCGATAATTAAAAGTACGCGCGGGAGTTACTGTTAGTGCTCTTGTTGAAAAACATCAAACAAAAAAATAAACAAAAACTACGCCTCCGTAAAAGAGCATCACCGATGTTTTCGTTAACATGTGATTTTGGTGATTTCCATACTCTTTACCCTAGGTTAAAAGAAGACCCAAGCAGTTTTTTTAATTACTTAAGTATGCCTAGGTTTCTTCGAATTACTGGAATTAGTTAAAAGTAAAATTCACTGACGACTGACTGACTTATATATTATAACCTCAAAACGCGCGTATTTCTGTACTTGAGTACCCGTAGAAATGTAATATGATTGAATTAGATTAGACCAAAAAATTAATTTTTAGGGCACGAATATTCTCTGTCAAATCGTACCGATATATCGATATTTTTTAATAAAAATATCAATATCGATATTGATATTTTCAAAAAACGATACGATATATATCGATACTATATTGCATTTCCGACATCCCTATGGGACTTGCGACGTTGCCGTCCTGCTGTCGAGCGTTCGCGGTACGGACGCCGCGCTGTTGCCGCACCGTGCATTTTGTATGAAAACAAACGACCGGCCGTGCGCCGTACGACAAACGCACCGCTTCGGCACTGTAGCGGTCCGATACGAAACGCATAAATTGAAAGAGCCCTTAGTCTGCGTTGTAACCTATTCATATTCGCTTCCATAACGTACTTTTCTCCGCAATAAGTGTCCGTGAGTCCGCGGTAAAGCCGCGGTGGAGTTTTTATTCGCGGAGCGTACTTTTTTCTCCGCCAGAGACTAAAATCCCTCGTCTGGGCAGGGCACGGGCAGGGCATAATAATTTGTACATAGAGTTATGAAAATATTTTAAAATTATTAATGATTTACTGAATGATCATTCGTCAATAATCTGTGGTGACAACTTATATTACTTGCTCTGTGGTGACAACTGACAAGTGACATACTGTGTAGTGTATTGACAAATGACTTATGACACTCGCCCACCAAAAAATCTATTGAATATTGATATTTTTGATGTACGATCATTGAAAAGATTATTTTCCTAATAATTAATGCAAGATTGTGAAATATTATACCATATTTAAAACAAAAACATCTAAATATTTCATTGAGGAAACTCAAGGAAAAGTTGTAATTAAGTATTTATTACACTTGAAATACTACAAATCCGTATCACACCGACTCCGATGTAGTAACTCGAAGAAATAATAAATAGTTTTTCTTAATTATGGCTATAGTGAAAACTCCTGTTCTGAAAGTTATATTATGCGGCGAATATGGAGTAGGGAAAAGCTCTATATTTCGTCGATTTATTAATAACACTTTCCTCCCAAATTCAGACCGAAGATCGACCTTAGGATTAGACCATTTTGAAAAATTATATCAAGTTGGGGACAAGGAAGTCAAGGTTATTTCCTAATTTAATTAGTATAAAGAAATATATCAATGCCTAATTTCAATTTTTTATATAATTTCATACCTTATAGTTACAGTTATGGGATACTGGTGGAATGGAAAGAATAGCTTCAGTCACATCCAGCTACTATAAGTTTGCAGAAGCTGCAATTTTAGTATTCTCCTTGGACAACATCTCATCATTTCATGTATTAAGTCAACATTTGTTGGACATTGTAACTTATGCAGAGAATGCCAAAATTTACCTCTGTGGAAACAAATCTGACCTTGAGGGTAGCTCTCCTCAAGTCACTGATGCTGATATTGAAGCTTTTTGGTAAGTTTTTTATTATAACTTAAAGAGAAACAAGTATGGTTTATTCTTTATGTAATAATTGAATTGTAACCTTGTAACACAAACACAAGGTATAAAACCATATCAAATCAATTGTAATATCACATATAATTTATTTTTGTTACAGTGAACAGTGTCACAACCTTATTAGTAGCATTTATAAAACATCTTGTAAAACTGGAAAAGGTCTAGAAGAAATGTTCAGTGACATTGCATTGCAGCTTGTGGAGTCAAATCGATCAAGAATTGAATTACAAGCATTAGACCACAACAGTTTTAAAATTTCGCAGCCTGAACCTCAAGATGAGCCATCATGTAGTTGCTGACTGCATTGAGACTATTTGAATCTCTATTGTACCTTTTATAAAGATATTTTGTAGTAAAATTGCTGTGAGAATAGATGTTTACATGCAACACATTTTCTCAACTGCTTTAAAATTTGTACTTGCTAAGATGAATATTTAACAATCACATGTTATTTTAACATTTATTTAAGGTTAATAAGGTTGTCTATAAAATTACAGTGATTATTTGTATTTTCTTAAAGGTTGTATTTCAGTATTATACTTAGAATCAGGTGCAGATACAAAGCTGTGTATTAAACAATGTGCTTTGTATCTTATTGTATAATACAAAACATATTACATTTTTTTCATATAACTTAGTAGGTGTAAATGATAATTGAAAGATTGTAATGCTTTAAAACATTTTATTTTACATAATTTCTACTTATGTAGTTTATTTATTGAATCATAGAATATAACAATACTTCTATACATTTGTTTAAGTAACAAACTAACAAATTTAAATTTGAACTTAAACAAGTAACATTTAGTAAGAATCCAGTGCTTTAATTTTATAATTTTACACAAGCTGTGATGATGTCATTTATTTAAATTACATGATAGGTGGAAGGACATGGTAAATGTGTAAACAGGTAATGCTAATTTTATATGGGTAAATTTTTTGGTTAAATTAGCTTCCATCTATTCCAAAACAATAATTTAAAAATACAATAAAACATGAAATATCAATAATAATTCTTATATAATGTCAGATCTAAAAAATACAATCTGAAATCCTATTACCTGTTTGTTATGTTTGAAAGCTGTGTTGCGAAGGGTTTTCTTATTAAATATAATCAATAATGTATCATGACAAAATTGATGTGCTTTGAATATGAATCATTGTATTGTATTTTAGTGTAATTATTTAAATGGCTCTAATTAAATTTGAAATAATATTTGAGAATTTCATTTCAGTGGCCATTATTTTTAGTCACACAATCATACATAATAATACTCTGTTTGAAACAAAAATTGAATGAATAGAACAGAACATAAATCATGTACAGTTTGGTAATAAATTCAGTAAAGTTTCCTTTCATCTGATGCAGGAACAAAAATTTACGTTTAATAATACATATAATACATCAGCATCTAACAAAAATATGAGACCTTATCAAGGTTATAATTTAAAATATCACAAAAGTCATTCATACATGAGTCAGTCGTCTTTATATGCATACAAGAGTTAGTAATGTGTACTTAATGTTGAGACCATTGAATTGTTTTGATGTCAACACCTTCTTGCACCATCTCCCATAGAGGACTCATCTCCCGAAGACGCGCAACATGTCGAATTGTTTTTTCTGCTGTGTAATCTACTTCATCGATTGTTGTAAATCTTCCCAGGCCAAATCTGTAGAAAAATAAATAGTAAGATATAATATTATGTCGCCCTCGTACACTTGACGGTGACATTTCGTGAAACATGAAAATTCGTCTGTAAAATACGTCACTATGTATTGATATTCATTATAATAGAAGTAGAAAGTGATAATCTAATCTAATCAGATGCTTTATGTCAAGTTTCAGAAGATGATATAGGCCGATTAACTAGACCTGGCACGTCAATACATTTACACATTGCACATGTGTATTGTCTGTGAAAACGCGCGCGGCGTTACGTCATACTGCATACGCATTATGAAAAAT
>CAJQZM010016375.1:0-14440 GCA_907164665.1 Colias nastes | reverse complement strand
CGCGCGAGCTACTTGATGATGATGCGAATAGACGTTCAGAGTGTTCGACCTTATTGACAGATTTCTTTTGTTGTTTTTCTATAGGTTTTGGTAGTGTTTAAGCATATAATTAGTTTACATTTTATCCATACTAATATTATAAATGCGAAAGTAACTCTGTCTGTCTGTCTGTTACTCAATCACGCCTTAAATACTGAACCAATTTGCATGAAATTTGGTATAGAGATATTTTGATACCCGAGAAAGGACATAGGCTACTTAGGGACATAGGATAGGTTTTATCCCGGAAATCCCACGGGAACGGGAACTATGCGGGTTTTTCTTTGACTGCGCGGGCGAAGCCGTGGGCGGAAAGCTAGTTTTATATAAATCGTTAAAAATATAATTTGGCATTATAATGCCTTTTTGAATATGGCGTTGCAATATATTAATAGGTTCGGTTTCTTCTTTTTTAGCGCTGTAAAACTGTAATTTGTTATATTCTTTTATTTATATAAATAAAATTGAGTTTTTCCCTACATTAAAACTACCTGTTATTCCACGCATACCCATTGTAAGGCGCATGAAAACCCCCGATCGTTAAAATCATTAACACAAAAGTCCATCTGAACTTTTGATAATAGTATTTTCCAGATTCATACTACATTTTTACATTTAATTAAAAGAAAAATATAGGTATGTAATATATTTAAGCACAGAAGAAGCCCCAGTGACTTAATATTAATTTTTATCATAATAAAAGTTCGTAATTTGGAGCGATGGTCGTAATTGCCAACAAAAAGTTTCAACGTATTCTGTAAGGCAAAATTTATATTATAAAGTAAATACAGACAAGTTAAACGATACATATTGGAATAAGTTTTGAAGAACCGTAATATAATAAACTGAATTGTCATGAAACTTCAAAATTTAATCTATTTGAAAACTAAATATTTTCCCATCCGACTCGGTTAACCACTTGAAGCTGGCAAGACCAACTAATATGACAAAAATATGAGAAAACTTCTGTTTGTGTGCATTCTTGACTTTTATTTGAACTCGCGACTCCCCAACATTAATTTACTTTTAAAACCTTTGTATATGAAATAGTTTTGCTGTCAAATAAACATGCTTTGAGCTTGTACAGGAATATTATGATGCATTTTATGTTCTGTAAATTGTAAATGGCGGGTCGACATTATATTTTTGGACAAAATTCAAAAGTTCAGTTGAAAGTTGTATTTTTTTTAAAAGGTTCATACTTCAGGAAACTAGACATTTAAAATAACAAGTACTGATAAAATGCCATTAAAATAGAGAGATTCTGAGAAGAGACTGCTTTTTTTATTCAGGGACACAGAATTTTACAAATGAATGTTACAGGTAACTCAAAAATTACGCTCACAGAAGCGGTAAGTGTAGTTAAAAATACGAAAGAATGACGTTTGCATTTTGGAATAAATTTGGGGATATTTTGCAAGAGAAATGCGCGATACATGTCCCAGCATAAAATTGTGATCTTTGCTTAGCCGAGGTTGAGCACAATGTTATCTTGAACGTATATTTTGGTATATAGCATGTTCCTTTCGTTTGTGGAAATTTTAAACACTAATTCTTTTTAGAAGTAGAACAATGAGTTTTTCTCCTTACGTTATGTGGGTTATGTTATTCAGAAAGAGTTCGTTTATTAAGAGTTTGGTTTGTTATTTATTATCTAGCGTCATAAAATATTTTGTCAGCCCATATTTTTTCGTACTGCGGGGATGCAGAGTTCTTAAGACGGTTAAGCCGTAATACACTACCGGCCAAGGAGGCTGGTATCATATTATCGTTGAACTTTTGATTCTGAACAATTACTTCACGATAGTTTCATTCAATACGTACATAAGAATTCACTTGAGACTTTTTGTTTAAAATTTGTAGGATCACTGAGCTACATTGCTTGATTAATAAATAATATTAATGAGATCGTGTCATATCTTCAGAATTTCTTTATTGAAATAAAAATATGTTATTCTAATTGTTAATATCGTGTCAGTTTAATAAAAAATTCATCTCCTCCTATTAGCAAGCGCTGAAAAAATAAACACGTTACATAGCAAGACCAATTGAAATTGAAAAATGACATACCTACCTACCTAATAATTTATTAGATTTCTATTTTCATAAAAAAAATAATATCAAACTTTTTCTTGAAGGTCCGAGCTTCTAGCATAATTTAATTATTTATATAAAACAGAATAAGTAAAAATAAAAATATTTGGTATTCGTTTAAGAGGTCTTAATCATATTATACCGAATAGCAAAGAAAAAACATATTTAATTTATTTTGTGTAAAATGAAACACGAAAGAAGTAATTTTATAACTTCTGTTACAAAGCTTTTTATTTTATCAAAATCTTTGTCGTTGTGGTTTTTAGTTACATTCGAATATTATTATTTGTTGAAAGTATTCTTATTCTTCTAGAAGTTACGATGAGTTCGTAAGGAGGTAAATTCTATTACTTTAAATATAATTTTATACTTTTAATCGGTTAAAAAACATATCTAACATAACATTTTATCAACCTAAGTTGATATTTCATTTGCAAAACTATTTCACATATTACATTCATTTTTGTAAGATCGTGTAATTACAAAAGCTGTCTCGTTGATATAACAGTTGTTTTGTCGCAAACAGTTTCCACAACACTCTAGCAAGGTGAAACAAAGAGCGAATTACAATCCTTTACGTGAATGCCAAACGGTTCTACGGTCAATTTAGGATCCAATTACGTCCAGCTTAGTGGGAAAAAATCCCGGTTAAGCCAGGTTTTTGGGTTCGGTGCAAAGATTTGGAATTTATTGGGTAGATTTTTTAATAAGCGGGCTCCATAGAGCGAGCATCCTCGCGAAGTTATTGAAGCGCGGAGCAGCTCGCTCAGTATGGACGTGGCTCGGCTGAGGAAAATGGCGGCACACGCGTTTTTCTAGCTTCCTTGCTCGCTGTGTGGGGACCCGCATAATATAATATAATTCTATCAGTAGATATCCCATTCTTATTTCTATTGTTATAAGCGCCAAGTTGGTGAGGATGAATGTGTGCTTAATACACTTTCACACGAAAACCACTGAACAGATTTTGATGATACTTGGCAGTAATGTAGTTTGTGTACTATATGTAATAATAAATGAGCTACTTGTTATTCCCAGCAACTTCGTCCGCGGCTGAAACCGCGTGGCCAATATGGTAGTTATGTGTAAAATTTAAATACACGTTCTAATTACAAATTATCATCACAAATTCTACATGCATCTAACATGCTGCTAGTTACACAAAAATTCATTTTTTTTTCATCAATATTATAATGTACTATAAACATACCTAAGAAGAGCGAAAACAGTTTCTGAGGTTTCGTTTTATGTAAGAAACCATTTGACTTTACATTTAGATTTAACATTACGATTACGCACTTACTACAATTTTGTATATTATCGGTTGTTTTATTTACATATACATATATGTTTCTACACATATTTTATCCCTATCTATATCGCTTGTACCTTGCACCACAGTTCACTGTAGGACATTCAGATTCAACCGTGTCCCATCAAAACGCAATAGCCATCACGAAATGGATTAACAAGCTCTCCATCATATTCATTGTTTTGCTCTCCATTCTAAATATTTGTTACTGATATTGAAAGGCTTAGAATATATTGTTGTTATATATTTTGTGTACATCGTGTATTCTGTTCAATAACGGTTTGATGTTTAATTTCGATTCGTGGAACGATTTTATATTAAGGTTTCATTTCAGAAAATACATTGGTTTGTTTAATACTTGCTTCAAAAAGACTAGTGGTGTATATATATATATATGTATATATTATTTATTTTAATCTCAGTAACCCTTTTATATTTAAATATTATGTATGTACAAGTAAGTTTATAATTATCTACATATTATTATGGATTGTCAATTTTAACTACCTATATAACATTAATTAATCACCCATTGTTTATTTTTTTTACTTTATAAATTGTGTATTAGCTCCTAATTTAACCACCCAGAAGACCGTTCTGGTGCTCCAAGCGTAGCAAGTCGAGGGGACTACTGAAAACCGGCGCCTCTCCTATAATACGGAGAGGCAAATGCTGAGTAGTCCACCTAATCACGAATACGATATTAAGATATTTGAATGTATTTATTGTATTTTAAGATTTAATTTTTTTTTTCCATGTAAAGTGTTTAGTTATAAGTCAAAAAATTGTAAAAGTATTTGTGATTAAACGTATTTTCTATTTCTATTTCTATTTCTATTTCTAAATATAATTTGATATACAGTAAAAAAAAACATACCGGCCGAATTGATAACCTCCTCCTTTTTTTGAAAGTTGGTTAAAAACGGTCCGTTTACGTCGTAATTGTTTAAAACGATACGTTTATACAAAGTGTGTATTATACTCACAGAACAGTAAAGTAGATAGAAGTGTGATGTGGGCGTGGCCCACGTGTCAATAATAAGTTTAGATCACCTAACTTGCACTCAGTTGTGCGCAGAAAAATATTCGAGTCGGTTGTCAGCTGTCAAACCTTTTTTCCATATTTATTCATTAATTAGGACGTGTTGTTCGGTATTAGAGTGCAAAAATGATAGCAGACGTAATAATATCAGCAATGGAGGCATTTCATACCATCTGTAAGTCTTATTTTTATTTATTTTACATATAATATTTTATGTTATAACTTCGCTTGTAATTTGTCAAAATTGTATACAAATATCTAGTCAAAATGAACCTTAATCCGTAAGAAATTAGTACTATTATAGATTGAACAGCAAACAAGACTTTCTGGAATATTATTGCAATAAACAAACGAATGTCGCTTTAGTGATGCTTGTGGCGCATATCGACAGTATCGATACTTTAGAAAAGACAAACATTATAAATATTAAACTTTATTTTATTTTTCCTTAGCTTTCATTTGTCCAATTTATTTATAGATTTCCCAAAGAGGCTAATTTAAAAGAGAAATGGATAAATGCAACGTGACGAGTTAACTGGATGCCGAACAGCACTAAGCAGTCTAACAAAGGCCACCGATACAGCAAACCTACGGCAGTTCCAAGATTTAAAATAATGCATATTTTCTGTTTGTATTTTGTAAATATAGATTAATACTATTCTATTCCGTTTTTTATTTAATAATAATAATATAAAAAGACGTACTTAGTAGTAATAAACATACTCCAAAATGTGACACATTATACTATACTCATATAATAGAAAGAAAAAAAATACACAAAAAATATTTATTTGTGAATTATCGATAACAAGGCTGACATCCGTCAGGGCATAGCATCAGATAAATATCAAGTTAATGTCATTAATGTTGAGTGACACAAATTTCAACCTTATCTCTATGTGTTGAGGTTCAAAGTTATATCTATCGAAAACTAACGCCCTCTGTTGTGGAGTAGCTGAATGTTTTCGAATTTGGAATTTCTGTGCAATGAGAAACAAAACAGCTAATATACCTAGGGATGTTATACTAAAATAAACCGTAACATGGTGCGTTAGGGTACATATTGAAATGCTGAATTTATAACCTAAGTCAGTTTTTACTCAAATTAAGCTGTCCAATCAAAGCCATAGTTTACTTGTAGTGTACTGTATAACTATCGGTTTAAATGTGTGAGTTTGGCGACACTGGTTTTCATACTAATTATGACATTATAGCACTTCTATATGTTTTTACTGTTCTGTGATTATACTTCATATTAGGAGTGTCACATAGTTTATCTTTACATACGGTCTTTTAGTTGAGCAAAGGTTAAGAGACCCTTTGAATAAGAGGTAATACCATAAGCTTATACTTAAACCATAAAATTATATTAGGACACAGAATAGGTTACTGAATACATCCTCTACATAATTTAAAATCATACTTATATCGCCATAGAAAGAAACAAAACGTCATCACCCAAGCCCATAGTTACTAATGAAGTCGAAGCAGCAGCTAACGAGCAGTAAATGTTCTGGCTCTGCTCCAAGCAATTAAAGCTGACTGATGCGGATACGGTGATCTCCAAAAATTGGGCCCATTGTCGCACTGCAGCTTGAATACATTATTTACACCTTATAGTTATCAAGGAATAGTGAGATAAGAAACGATCGTCCATTCGATTCAGTGTCTTATAGGTTACTAGCTTACCGCCCGCGGCTTCGCCCGCTTTGACTAAAACCTAATAAATTATATACTAAAACCTTCCTCTAGAATCACTCTATCTATTAAAAAAACCGCATCAAAATCCTTTGCGTAGTTTTAACGATTTAAGCATACAAAGGGACAGAGAAAGCGACTTTGTTACTATGTAGTGATATGACACAGAATCGAATGGAGTGGAGTGGAATAGGAGTACTAACAATACAACTAGTAACAGCATCTGGTCATTGGTCTATATAATCGTAAGTTTGTATGTAGGAGTGCAAAATTTCTATATATAAAAATGAATCCCTATTTCGCTTGGTCACGGCATCACGCGTGCACGGATTTCGATAATTCTTATTTTGATGTGTAGGTACGTTATCATCAGGAGGGGTCTTATGAAAGAAAACTTCATGAAAAAATGCGCCTAAAATTAAGAATATGTGAAAACTTAACGTCTATTAATATGTGAAAACTTCACAGGTTTGACAATTTGCATGAAGACCGGACAATTTCTGTCGGGTCAGCTAGTTTTATAACAAAAATCATTGTAGGTATCATTTCGAGATTTTTGCGTAAAAGAGAACAAACACTGAATGTCCAAAAAATACTATAGCTTTTTAGCCTAGTAAGAATTGGAATTGTAGATATGTTATGTTACAAATAGGTTTATCCTGTGGCTTATCATGACAACATGTGCTAACAATTCGTACTCAAAAAGAGACGTCGTCACTCGTCACGCTCATAGACGCAAATAGAATAGCGCCGTAAGTTCCTGTATAATTTCATCACATTATCAAGCTATTTGAATATAAAGCGTCACCAACCCGCCGAGTCATCGCCTGAATAAGATAAATTAGCAGGATGACGCTCCGTGTCGCTTGGATCTTAAATTATTCCTGTGTGATAATAATTGCCGTCTTCGCTTCAATCCAGATGAAGAGTTTTGCCTTTGCGCTCACTAATTTTTCATTTAAATTCAACGTATTTTTTCTTTGTGAATCTAGGTCTATATCTTTAAGCGAGAGAGGAAATTTATTACGATATATATTTAAATTTCACTTCCTTCACGTCATTTCATATGTTGTATTACGTAGACCTTTTGTTTTGTCTCAAGTTTGTTGGTAATTTTTTTGTACAAACTAAGAGGTATATTAATTAATAACTAGCTTCCGCCCGCGACTCCGTCCGCGCGGATGCCGGTCTTCGAATGGATGGTTTATTTCTGCATTTTGAACTGGGAAGACGTTTCTCACTAAATTAATATTAGACGATCACTCTCGCTCGCCACACTGGACTAATGAGTACAATGGCCATAATAAATTTTTAAAAATAAAACGGGAAATATCAAAAAAAATATCTTAAAACCATCTCATACATTTAGTATGAGATATGAATATCCCATGTACATTTAATATGAAAGATTATAGCTTTCTCTTTCTTTTTTTGGTTTTCTGCTTTAATTACTTCGCAAATTTGAAGGGAAGTTCATTTAGAAACTTTAAATAGAGCTCCTCATGGTATTGTACAATGAGGACGTCATTTCGAAAATCTGCTATGAATACAAAATGTATGGGAAATCAAATGTATGGGAGCGTTTAATGTAACATTTTTGGATATTTCACGTTTTATTTTTAAAAATTTATTATGGCCATTGTACTCATTAGGTTAAGTACTTTCGATATCAGTTTAAAGTTTTTTGATATCTGCAATAGTTTCGGAATAATCGCTTGTGCACACTTAACGATTACACCCTGTATAGGAGTCAGGGAGGCGTGGCATCATGCGGCCCGCGTGTGCCACAAACGGTTCAAGCCAAATCCGACTTTAGAGGTTACGGCGCTGAATCCACTGCGGGTAACGCAACGTGTGTTCGCGGTTCTACAGAACAACGTCTATGGATAAAACTGAAAAATTTTTTTTCTACGTATTTTTCCAGGATAAAAAGTATCCTATTTTACGCCCAGGATAATAAGGTATAATTATACCAAGTTTCATCGAAATCGAACCGTTAGTTTTCACGTGATGTCTGCACATACAGACAGACAGACAGACAGACAGACAAAAATTTTTTTAATCACATATTTGGGTTTGGTATCGATCACCGTAACACCCCCTGCTATTTATTTTTTCAATATTTTCAATGTACAGAATTGACCCTTCTACAGATTTATTATATGTAATAGATAATTATTGAACAGATATTAAGCTTCTTTGAATTGAAATTTGTGTTCTTCTTTGACAGGACACACACAACTGATCGAAGTCCTACGTCCTGTTGTGACGAATCGAGCGCTATTCCATAACAATTTGCAATTCATAGCTCAGCATTTTATGTCTGTTTCGTTGATCGATTTATTTGCAGCTTAATAGACGACGCGCTTTAGTGATTTGATACATCGAAATCTTTTACTGCCCACCGCTGTCCTTAACTCAGAACATAAATGGTTGATTTATTATGTCAAAAGCATAATATCGTCAGAGACAGCTACTATATAATATCCTAAATGTTATACTAAAAATAATAGGTAAAATCTGCTAACTAACACAATATTAGCGATGTAGGACTATGTTCAGTTTGGGACAATACATCTAATATATAGATGAGAAATAATACGACCAATTTAATGATAAATGGTTTACTTATACAGTTGAAGACTAATTCAAGTAGAAGTTCAACTATCTTAG
This sequence comes from Colias nastes, assembly GCA_907164665.1. Taxonomy (NCBI): domain Eukaryota; kingdom Metazoa; phylum Arthropoda; class Insecta; order Lepidoptera; family Pieridae; genus Colias; species Colias nastes. Next base: position 5,582 of record CAJQZM010016375.1, on the reverse strand, counting down.
TTATATTTATGGTAATGTGTGGGTAATAAGCGGTTGAGAATCTAAATAATAGTAATGTTCTGTGTCCTTTAAAGGGCAGAGTTCCTCTAGCATCTCTAGTTATATGGATGAGTGACGGTTTAACACTTGAAATTAGTTCTTGTGGGTTGTGTGCTCATGTTTTTTTGTGACTTTTATGTCTTTTATGTATTATACGTTGTGTGTTCTTTATAATTTTAGTAGAAATACAATTGTAGAGAAAAACGTGCATACTTACATGCTAGTGCTCATGATAAACATCTAAAAGGAATGGGACATACGGATATGTATGCAAATTAATTTAAACATACTTAGTGGATTTTTACAAGATTATTTCTAATAATAAGAATATTGTAATCCACTTTATATTATGATATCAAGATGATCCTCTTTGAAAATATGTTAGAAACCGAAATACATGATTCTAAGTATCTATCAAACCACAACTAAATTTAAACTAGTTGATAGCTAAAAAAATAACCAAATAAAAACCTAAAATTCCAGCCTCAAAAGCCAAAAGATCAAAAACAACTGGACGCAGTTTATCTAGCATCGAAATCCTAAATCGTGTAATCAATTGCTCAATTGCACACGATATAAAATAGATTTGATTGTGATACGTAACGTTAGGCTGCCAAGCACCTCTCCATAGATCGCTGTATTATTTGGCGACCTTCCAAAATAATTACTTTACGTAAACCTGCCCGGTGGTGAAAAGGATTAGTTGGATACGGTACTTTTTTAAGGAGAGGTGTTTTAAATTGTTTTATTTTGAAGTAGTTGTTTATTTGGGTAGGTATTGTAGCTGGATAATTATTTAAGACTTTACAAATAAACATCTATTCCGGTATTTCCTAGAACCCATTATAAACATAGTTGGTACTAATCTCGATAATAACTAATCCAGACAGCCAAAAACAATTTTTATCAAGTGATATTTTCTCAATAGTTTTGGGATCCCACACAACAGACGGTCACTAACCTATAAATATTAATTTATTAGTTTTTAGAATTTATATTGCAATAATAATATAAAAAATAAATCATTGGTGGCTCACTGGTCAGGACTTCGGACTTCAAATCAATAAGTTAGTTCGAAACCAGCCGATCGTGTAGGAAATAACTTGATTTTTCATTTTATCTACGCATGTTATAACATCACCACGGCTCGAACGGTGAAGGAAAACATCGTGAGGAAAGCGCCATGTCGAAGAATCAAAAAGTTCGACGATATGTGACATCTGCCAATCTGCACTTGGTCAGCGTGGTGGATTATGGCCTGAACACTCATAGGAGGCCCGTGTCCCAGCAGTGAGAACATAATATTATATGTGCTGATGATGATGATATTGCAATATGCCGTATCCATTACATTATTGTGCAGGTATGAAACCAATACGGCTCTTGTATCAAATATTCATTATCTCCTCGTAAAAGGGTGTAGGGCAGATTGCTACTTGAAACTAAATTATTTGCAATGTATGAACGAATTAAGACCTATAGCAGGAGAATGGTTATCATATTTTTATCGTACGCGTGCTCGCTGTTATATTTTATGACGAACGTGAATATTATCTTTATATAGAATCTACAATATCATATTATACCGAATTTGTCAAAACTGTTAAAAAAAGTTATATTATGCCATTTAGATAATAATCTGCAGTTGCTGAGGGAGATGTTAAAAATACGATAGAAATAAGAATATATTTAGCGGTAATGTCGATTATTTTGAAGTTAAATTATTTGAATCATAATTATATTAAAAGGTCCAAACATCAAATAAGTAGAAGCAAAATGATAATTTTTAATTATAAAGAAAACAGTCAGCTACGAATTTATATATTTTTTTAATTTATAAAGCTGTTATCCATTTAATTTTCTTTCGATATATATATATTGCCTTTTATAAAACACTAGCGGTCCGCCCCGGCTTCGTCCGTGGTACATATTTACGTTTTCTCTACATAAGAACCATCCTCGTACTTCAAGGAATATAATAAAAAGAGAATTATCGAAATCGGTTCAGCCGTTCACACGTGATGCCGTGACAACGCGAAACGGGTTTCATTTTTACATATTATATAGATATTTTATAATATGCTGAGTACTTCAATTCCATTATTGTTAGGTAATTTAACGCAAAAAAACTCCAAAATTGTCTTTGTTTCTGTCATATCATAACATCGCTTTGTAGAATATAATATTACATCGTTAGTATATTTTTGAATTAAAAAATAATTTATATTTCCCCTTTTTGAAGTCATTAAGCGCCTCCTTTGTTATTGATATAATGGAAAATTTTGTGCAACATTTTTGTCAGAAAATAAAAGGGGAATATTGAAAGCCGAGCCATATATAATAAATTAATTAACAAGGATATCCTATGATATCCCTATGGGTACATTGCTAAAAGGATATTGAGGATTAAAATAATAGAGATGGAAGGTGTGAAATTAGGCATTGTTATTTTTAATTTAAAGTCGTTCTTGTGTATTGGGTCTTTTTAATCTGGGATACGTTCAGATAGGATTTTATAGTCGGATCATTCTAAATACAGTCAAAAAAAGACGTGTGGCACTCGGGGACTGCCGCGGTAAAGCTATTGCATGCTATGCCTTCAAGCCACACCTCCGTGCCCGTCGGAGTGGGGAGCGTGAGGTTTTTTCGTTACGGAATTTCTGGATTCGGTCCCCGCGCTCAAGGCCCGCGATAGAAGCTGCAATCTACTATGTAAAAATAAGTCGGGTTTTCCTTCCTGACGCTATAACTCCAGAACGCACGAACCGATTTCCACGGTTTTGCATTCGTTGGAAAGGTCTCAGGCTCCGTGAGGTTTATAGCAAAGAAAATTCGGGAAAAATTTCAACAGAAAAGCGGGAAAAAATGAAATGTGGTGGCGAAACGGAGTTCGCCGGGTTTGCTAGTAGCTTAATAAATGAAAGAATAGACTATTCTGCTACTTTAATTGTTATTTTCTCAAAAAACAATTCTATGAATCCTGACTTAATAAAAAATATGGGACAAACTTAAGACATAATTTAAACACTTGGCACGCTTGACTTAAAATTTAAAAGTCTCTTATTATTAAAACTTTTAATAACATAAACATATTATGACCATATTTCTGAACACGTCGTTATAAGCCTCCAAGTTGCTGGAAACTTCTGGAACGCAGGTGCTTATTATGACTTTGCTTTCGACCAGTATAAATTAATCTACTTCGTCCCTTTTGACGTTAGAGAAAGAACAACTGGAGGGGCCAATGTGGGTGTTACAGGGGTCAACGTAAACTGGTCAGGTGTATAAATTAATGTTATTGTTTTGAAATCTAATTATTGGCTATTTTTACCGTTTGGGCATTTAGCGTTGCATTGGTTTTGTTGTACTTGGCTATTTATTGGAGTTTTAAAACGATTTGTTTTCATAGCTGCAAACTACGGGAATTGTTAAATTAATGTTTGGCTATTTTTGGTGTGGTCTAATAATTGTTTTGGATATCTAATAGTTGCAATGAGCATAAGATAAGGAATTAGAGATCACAATTAATTACATTAAAGTTTAAGATATTGTTCACCTTATAAAGAGTGGCTAATAACGATGTTAACTCTCTTAGGCGCGGGACAGACACAAGCGGCGCGGCGCGCATCGGGCGCACTGCCGGCGCGCATCGGGCGCACTGCCGGCGTGCATCGGGTGCGCTATTGGCATTTTGTATGAAATAACTTTGGAAAGGCGGCGCAACCGTGGCACAACCGTGGCGTGCCGTCTCGAAGCCTTTCCAAAGTTCTTTCATACAAAATGTAGAAGAAGGACGTGGTGCAAAACAGATTGAAGAGGTGCGCTTATGGCACGCCCGCGCCCGCGCCGCTTGTGTTTGACCCGCGCCTTACAGGTAAGTCTTTTTTCTTTGCAACAAACAAAAAATATAAAAAAAAAACGAATTATGCTATCTAGGAACTAAAATGAATTATATAAGAAAATCATTGAATTTGAATACCAAACAACAATTTCCGTTATAACTAATTATACGAAGTAATAAATAAATAAATAAATAATAAATATTTCAGGACAATTTTCACACACGGCACGATCTGATCCCATACTAAGCTTTCGCTTGTGTTATGGAAACCAGATGGCTGATAAACATACATATATAATTCTAAATAAATACTTATATAGATAATAAACACCAAGACACAGAGCAAACATCTATGTTCATCACACAAATATTTGCCCCGGGTGGGAATCAAACCCACGACCTCTGGCTTGGAAGGCAGGGCCACTACCAATCAAGCTAACCGGTCAGTCAAAGTAACCGCAGATTCTCATATAATTCTATGAACTCTATAACTTTAATCAAGAAGTCACAATAAATAGAATCATATTTCCCACTACAATTCTATATGAACCCTGTCAGGTATTTACAAACCAATCGCAAAGGAAGTAATTCCCATCTCAGGTCAGATCGAGCGAGTCAATTTCATGGTCCGATGGTCGAGGAGTTAGGAGATCAAACGCGTCAAATGTATTGAAGATCCTATTGTAGCATTTTTAGTTATCACCTGGCTCTTTGGGGCTAGAAATTTGGGTTTGATAATATTTATATTATATTAGCCTTCCTTTAAATCATTTTTTAGGTAATTTTTACAGGTTTTGTTGTACCGGTAGTTTGCTAAATACTGGCTCTATTGGATAAAATCAGTTTAACACTTAAAAGCAGTAGAAAAGTTAATTTTTTTAATATCTATCCATTTGTAAGCATAAATGCATCCCGTAAACTTTAACTGTAAACGATTAAAAGTCTTGATAACTTACTTACAGGGAATGTTTTTTGAAGTCAATGTTCAAAATTAACGAGGAAAGAAAGCTTAGTAGTGGAAATGAAAATATAATCCACAAAACATATTAGGTACAAAGCTTAGTAGGTTATATATAACGCCACATATTAATGAGAATAAAACAAGAAACGCTAGACGCAACTGTTCGTGGAAGTTGTAATAAGCGACGATCACACACGCAGCAATTAATCACACTGCACAACTTTTAATGAGACCCGTGTGACAAGACGAGTTGTAGTTGTTCTATGTATTTAATGGGCCGTCCACACATTGGGCTGCGTTGGCCCAGCAAATGATGGTCGATGTTTGCCGCCATGATGGCGATTATGAATAAACATCAACAATGACGGCCGATTATAAACAAAATCCCTCTACACTATCGTGCCTCTACTCGTCCAACGCTGCCCATTGTGAAAAAGGCCCGTAATATGTGTGTTTTTAATAATATGTAATGTTTTTACGTACTTCTAATATTATAAATGCGAAAGTTTGGGGGGTGGATTTGTTACTTTTTCACGAAATAGACTGCGGGAAGAATTTGGATGAAACTTTATAGGAACATTATTCAGGTACACATCAAACTACACTAAAGAAAAACTTGATTGTCTCCTCAAGTTCGTTCGCGAGTGAAGCTAGTAATAATAGATATAACAATTCGTTAGGTATTTTGAAGGCTATTATTATTTAAAATAATTTTGAATGCTGAAAAATTCAAGCCCTCGT
>CAJQZM010016371.1:0-18533 GCA_907164665.1 Colias nastes | reverse complement strand
ACACAATTAAGATGGTACGATTTTCCAGAATTAAAGAAAAACTTATCGAGGAAAAGGGAGATACTCAATAACTTTTGTTAATCACATCGTTTGTAAGGCGGCAGTCAAAGAAAAGATATTTAAGATAATTACAGACAACTTGTAAGTCCAACAAAGATCATCTCATCAGAAGTTTGTTCATAATGAAACGTTAATCTTTAAATAAGCCTTCCTTGTAACGTCAAGCGCTCTTTATTATTAATAATTGATAAGCCTATCTAACGAGTTCTTATTAAAGTCCAACATTTAATCTATACTAATATTATAAAGCTGAAGAGTTTGTTTGTTTGTTTGAACGCGCTTATCTCAGGAACTACTGGTCCGATTTGAAAAATTCTTTCGGTATTAGATAGCCCATTTATCGAAGAAGGCTATAGGCTATATATCATCACGCTAAGACCAACAGGAGTCGAGCAATGCGGGTAAAACCGCAGGGCACAGCTAGTTAATTATAATTTATACACAAACTCTGTATGATATGTATACAAATAAGCTTTTAAAACTATAAGTACTAAATAAAAACAAAGTGAACTCATTGTTTAAATACATATATTGAAAATATACTAAAATAAACTCTACTTTTATTTGAATGCCCAAGAGGGTGATGCAGGTTTGTTAGAATAATAAAATTTATGTATATCAATTTTCACAATATCATAATATCATATAAGATGGTATATTTTGTGAATTAAAAAAAATCACAAAGCCGTCGGCAAAACTTAAATGAACAATATTATCATCTATTAGATTTTTCATATCGTTTTCACTACTGATGATACAAGTGAATATGCAGCTGTTATTCATATGAATATGAGAGGTGCTAACTGCTATCCATTTTTATTGCTTTATTAAAATACAGTATCTACCACATGGTTAAAAAATCGTCTATTGCATATACAAATAGTGGTCGTGCATGTAAACAAAGCGAATTCATTAAATCTTCGGCGCGCATAAAACCAATTTACATACAGAAACACGATTGCTCGCTTCCGCAGTTGCTAAATAAAACAAACGCCGCCCATATTTGTTATATAATCAATTTAGTTTGAAACTAGTTATACTTTCATTTGATTTAAGTTAAAATTTACTTGTTTATTTTAAAATTTGAAATCCGTCCATGAAAAACTCTACATTTTACTCATTTAACATTGCAATTGTTGTTTTAAATTTTGTTAGCTTTTGAATATATTCAACTGAAACGCGTAAATAAATATTTTTTTAAACAATGGGCAAATCGAACGATACATAAGTGTTGAACCAAATTATCCAATCACTTTCGTGACACCTTATGATTCATACCTTGGATGTTTTGATTAAATTATTCACTGATACAATATGGTATACCATAAAAACTATGATTAAGGAGTTCGTATTCCATCACGTCGATACTTTTCTATTTAAAAATATATAAGGTGAAAGTTGAAAGACAACATTCTCAATTTTCTTTTTCCATATTTGCCGCAGGAAAATAATCACTTATAAGAGGTTTAAAATTCATTACATCAGAGCGTCCTCGTTCAGCTGAGTGGACAAACGTTATGCAAGTGCAAACAATCCACTAGCTAACAATATTTCCAGTCGAGCAGCTTGTGCAAAGATCCTTTATCAATAACCAATTTTATTAAAGCTCCAAGACTTTAAGATTGTGCGAACTCCTTGCCTATTTCCAGCAAGATAACAAACTTCCACGTTCTATATTTACATTGTTACTGTATGTAAACTAATTGCGTCTGAATATCATTACTATGCAATTCAATTGTTACCTTACAGTGGTAGTTCTAATTACGTAGATAAAGCTGTGTGTAATTATTGGGCTTGAGTAAATACTTCAGTAATTGAATGTTATAAATCAGGCGTAGCTAAACAATTGTTCATTGTCAGCCGCGCGGGTATTCATTTTCGAGTAAAATATATCATTTAATTAACGTTTTACTAACATAGTTTGACTAAAATGTAGAGTTTCTCTTATCCATCATGTTTTCTTTATTTGTTACTTATTAAAACGTTCTATACTTAAGTGTTATTGCTGAATAACTTAATTTAAAAAGAACTCATAATTGTTAACGTCCCACCCAATCTATATCATCCTAATTATACTTCCATGAACGAATAAAATTACTTCAAACTAAATGTTAAACTTAGTCAACTCTGGTCAAATTGTTCGGTCGCTATACTCATGAATTATGGCTCTAGCCGCGAGGAAATCCATTTTAAACAGTCCACAATTCTAATGAAATTTCATTTTAAAGGATTTAAGGTACATGTAGCAGCTAAGTGGCTGAAGAGTCTAGTTACAGCACTTTATAAGAGGAAGCTGTGGCTTTGTAGTTTACAGCTTAAGGATTTTCGCCATAGGGATTATGTACCAACTCAACGGAATGCCTAGTTTAGGATTTTGTATATTTTATATAACAATATACTTAACAATCTACTAATGTATGCAATTTGAATATGTATTCTATATGAGTTACTTTTTTCATTCGTTCATACAGAATTATATTATTTACACGAAATTATTTAATGTTTCTTTAAATTTAAACAATTCATATTTTAAATTATCTGCAATCAAAAATGTAAAATAAATCAAAAAATAAACATGGCGTACCTACATATATCAAAATAGATTTAAGTATGGTTTCGTGTTACATAAATGAATCAACATGATATTTCGGTTATGAACTTTAGAATTCATAAAGCTTTTAACGATATCCGTTGCGAACAAATCTCTGACAATATTGAATGAAATGAGATTACAAAGATTCAAAGGAAAAGTGAGGTTCAAGGAAATCAATTAAATAAAAAAGACGTCAAACTTTGTTAAAATAACTGAATAAAATTATATTTTCAGACGCACAGATATTAAAAAAAAGACAATTCGTTTACATTAATCTTACATACGGTAAATGTCACAGTTTAAGAAAACATTAATCGCCATAATTAATGGCAATATTTACATAGACACATAGTATTTCCGGTAACGTTATTTAATACGCTCAATTTCGCCGAAAGATATTATGTAATTGAAGGGTATATTAACATAAAACTCGTTATAGTCACGAAGGGATACAATTGAATGTAAAACTCGCACAACGTCGGTTAATTAAAACGGCAACAGTAAATTAATTATGCTTTTCTGGAATCCGTAGGAAGAGCCGAGTGGAATAAAACGGGCTTATCTTAAAATTAGTTCACTTGTTAGTTTGACCTCCTACTTACCTACTATCTTGTTATGTGCAAGAACATGAGGTCGTTACAACCCACATTTATAACTTTATAGCGTGATACCACATTGCAGTAAAGGTTAACGTATTAATTAATTAGAAAGGATTAGTTGCGAGGATCTTTCGTATCATGGCTCATCTAAACTCGAAGATTGAGCTAGCTGAATTATCTAATGTTTGCAAGATCGTAACGAGTGACTGTAATACTGCCCTGCATTGCCTGTTAAAACGAGTATAATGTTATTACAGCCCACATAATTAAAAAGAAAGCATCACACGTGCAGCAAAGGTTAAAAGTCTCAATTAACTTTAAAGGTTGTGTTTGATACCGTTTAACTATCTCGCTTTTCTTCAAGATTTTATGGAATCTCTATGGATAGATTTTTCACCCTTAGGTATTGCTCTATTGAATGTCGTAGACAAACGACGGAGCTTTGTAAATGTTCCGGAATATATTTCATTTTGACCAACCAAAAAAATGGAATTTTATATTAAATCACATTATATGAGTCGTCATTCGAAAGAAAAATATGACTTCATACATATTTTCCACTCCTATTGTTTTGTGATAATATCTTAACCAACACTTTAAACGTATTTATGAAAACTACAAAACACTCACATCAATTTCTATTTTAGCCGCAAACTAAAAATAGCATTATGCAAACAAATGCATGCGAAATTATTTATACATTCAAAGGGTTGTACGGAACAAGCTCAGCAGAGAAAATTCCATAATAAAATTACGAACCGAACACATTCTGACTTAGTGACTTCGTTTATCGTATAGCTTGTGCCCAAAAATAAACTCGCCGAAGTTTCAAGACTCAGTGGTAGTTGCCTGAAGACATAAACTAGTAGAAACTTACTCTTGCTAGCTACGGATTTATGTAGCAGTGTGGAAAAATATTTTTCAAAGCTACAATTCAATTACAAACATGAACGTATGAAATATTAATGTGTGTATCATATCGTACATTATTTAATGATTTCTAAAATAGATGCCATGTCTTTATTATTGTTAGTGTCTAAAAATAAATACAAAGTTCTAGACTTCGAGTGGCCTATAATTACTTTGATGATTGGTATGCGATGTAAATAAAATAACGATTTTCTTTGAATTCAAACAATTATAATACCAGTCTAAAGAAAGTACGTCGCATTTCTTCAGGGATGTTTATTTATTCTTGTTTTAATACAACCAATGTAGCGTAGAGTTACACTGATAAGGAAATCAAGGGTCCCAGAGGAATCGTAGAAAGACGTAATATTTTACGTAATACCTTCGTCTCTACGCATACCTTGGTAGTATAGAGCACGCCCACCTGTTTTAATTTATTTGGTCCTTTTAGCCACCAAGGACGGGTGTGTCTACTAAAATTAACTAAATTAGTTCATATTTCCTTTTCAAGATTATGTATAATTTAAAGTATGTAAAACCCCGGTCTTCTTATTCATATTTCATATTATGTACATAATTTGTAATAAGATACTTCAGAAATTGAGAACAGATATAAATAGAAAAGGTTCTAAAAATTTATGAACGTATATTTTTTTCTACTACTTCATATTATTTAATTTTTCATATTTTCATTCTCAATAAAACAAACCGCATTACTATTTATTATTTATATTTAATACCCACATCTTTACTAGTATTCGACAATATTGCACAATTCAATAGTAAAGTATATAAAAGGAAAATCGCCCACTAAAGCTGTTTGAGGATAAGCTTATTGCACTGCATCTGATCTGCAATTAATTGAGCTAGCCGTCCGAACACCCGGTATAATACTATCAACTAGAATTCACGTGGTTCATCAACACGGGTTTAATTCCTGCATCGGCAATCATTTTGATTGGTACTAAACAATTCGGATTAACGATGAAAAGTTTTCTAATTATTAATAAAAGCCTACTTCCTTATTTAATACACGCGTACATTATTCAGTCAGTAATTGGTATAAGAAGCATTAAAGTTTAATAATTACAGATAGAAAAAATAGAATTCTCTTTAAATATTATAGAAAAATACCCCTTGCAATGTAGTTGGAAGCTAACTCAAAAAAGTTACACGCTTAACGTGTCAAAGGCACTCAGGAAAAGTTAATCCGGGGCCAGTACGTTTGATTTGTGGTTTAAAACCAAAGGCTAACAAACGAGGGAACCGCCGACCTATCGATTTTGCATATATTGTAGTTTTCATACAATTTAGGAATCTGAATCAACGTTCTAAACTTCTGTGTGCAAACAGTGTAGTTTAACTAATGGATAGTTCGTAGAGAAGAGATATTGGTGATTATTTTTCCGACCCAAATATCGACCAATAGAATTGCACCATTCGACGTCACGTGGTACAACCTACATGGTATTATACTGATAATTTTTTGAAAATTTTCTCTGGTAGTTGCTATATATAAAAAACAAAACATGATCCAGTCAAATTCACCACACGTCAAACTGACAGGTTGAATTCAATTGTGAAATTATTGGCCGACATTTGGGACGAAAAAATAATCCCCCGAATACCACACGAGCTTCAAAATTATAATATTTTGAAGCTCTTGTGGTATTATAAGTGAATGTATATTTTATAGACCCGATCCAAATTTATTTTACTTTAAAATACATGTTTACAAAGTAAAATCAAACATTTTGTTTTGGGAAAAAGATGTTTTTAAGAAAAAACTCAATAAGAAGATAAATAATATACGCAGCTATTTTCACTAACCTCCTTTAATAGAAAGAGGGACGCCTCATAATGAAACTAAATTAAAAATCACTCAAGATTTTCCAACAACTTAAATGTCAAAAACCCCACGAAAGTAATTATAAAAGAGTAGTTGGCAATTTAAATATAATTTCTTGGTGTAAATTCATAATAATAAGACGCGTAATACTATGAGTTCGTATAATAAGATTTTATAAAATCTCAAAATAACGACCTCAGCTTCGAGAAGCTTCTATTGGAATTTTATTTCAATATAAAAAGAAAACAAACCTTTAGGTTGTCTTGAAGAATTATTGCCATCTTTCTATTATATAAAAACAAACTGACAAAACTTGTATGATATTCGTTACTTTGGTATAATATTTTTATTGAGCTTTTTCTACAATATTTATGAAAATAAGAATGATTTTTTAACAAATATGTATCGTAATTTATCTTTTATCAATCAAAAAGCATGTCCTAATTCAAGCGAGAAATTAAGTATAGTAGGTAAACAACAATTTTACAGCGTTTTAACAAATAAAAATTGGTGTAAGCTGCATAATTAGGCACAATTCAAATTCATATTTCTAAGTAATGTGTAATGGTGTACTAAAATTTTCCTCCAAGACCGTAAAAGTATCGTTTACCAGATCCCAATGAGAATTTAGATACTAATTAATTTTCACCGGCTTGTATATCTTACGCGTTAACTTCCTTGCCTTACCTTATTTATTTTTTATGTTTATTTTATAGGCTTAATAAAAGTTTAATTGCACACCCTTACGTGGGAGTGTTTTAATTTATTGCATCATAGAAGATAACTAAATAATAAAGTCGTAGGGCTAGTTAACAACTCATCCTATAATTTTTTTTTGGATTTTTAAGTGTATAGGCACAACGTGGTAGTATGCTACGTTCCTATTTTATTTATCTCAGTCTTTTAAATGTTTTTCTCATGATCATATTATTATGTTTAATTTTACATGAATAGATAAAACTCTATACCAGATGCTAAGTGAGTAAATAAATTAAGCACTATTTGTTACACCCTTATATTCACTATTTGACGTATTTAGCATTTCCATGAAGTTATGAACCGCGATAAAATTCTATGAACATACCACATTAATTACCTTTTTCATACGTGGGACGCCACAGTGCTTTCAAAGAAATTCACTACGCGCTCTATTGCAAAAAAAATTAAGGAGGCTCAATAAACCACCTATCTCACCACAACATGTCGAAATCAATCTGTTACCTAACAATAAATTACATAAATGTGGAGACATCTCATAAAATTAGCATTATCCAAGGAATTGACGCCAATTAGGTTAACGGCACAGTCTGAGCGGCCGAGCCGCCGGCGTGTCTGCTACGTCGCTATTTACATATTATTGAGCACACGTATTCAAGTTTCAATATGCAATATTGATACCGGCCAATTGGATGTGAATGAAAGAGATTACTTTGATAATAAATGCATGAGAAATCTGACACTACGTAATATGTTTGTTATGCATTGTGCATAAATCAGATGGAAATAGCTCGGGCGAATATACATTGAAATGTAATAGCCAAATGGACATGGTTGTTCAGGTGTTTTGTTGAAAAAGAAGATAGTGAATTATGGATTTAAAAATAATAAGTAAAGATAAAAGGCTAAAGAAAAAGAAAGCAGGTTTGGTTTAAAATTTTCGTCACATACGACAACTAACCCAATCTTTAAAGACCTGAATTTTCGAAGCTATTTATATTCCATATTACAAATTCCAAACAGGTTCGCAACTTATACAGAAACTCATAAGCGGTTAAACATTGAGATGAAATTCAAAATAGTCAACATAATAATGATTTTGCAAGTTAAACGTATGAGTGGAATATAATAACAAAATAAGGAGGTAGCACTTAGAGCTTTCAAATTTTGCATAAGCAAAGCGTGTAGCCAAGTGGGTTAGTCCACAAAAGAGCTGGCATTGCTCGCCACATTTACATTCGCATCGTCGCGACATATTGTGTTTCTTTTAAATACATATTATTATTCTCTTATTTTTCTACAAGATCAGCGATATTAAATAACACATATACTCTTTAGTATGAATTGTAATGAAAATTATTGCAAATATTAGATTACACAAAGCGCAATGTTATTAAATGGGTTAACTAAAAAATCAATGAAGTTACTCTAGAATAATTGTTTTCACGCTCTATCGAAGAATGTAAACACTACCATCGGACAATATCGATCACCGCTAACTGCCAATTTCCATTAAAAACGGGTATTTGGTTTGACCGTTATCATGTCAAAAGCGAATAATATAATACTCATTATTTTCTGAAATACAGCGATACGTATTCACTGCCCGCCTTTCAGTTCACTGGGCGTAAAATCCAAAGCTTTGTTAACTCGCCACTGTGAGTGCATTAAAAACTAATGAAAATAATAAAACGGAACGCGAAATAAAGCCGTCACTTATCGTCGCCATATCGAGGTTTAGTATGGGCATAAAATTCCTCTTCGTTATGATAGCTAGCCGATTGCACCGAGAGTCGCTCAACAATAGTCCCATTTATATCCACTTTATGTTTCCTAGACGTCCATTTCAACAATTTTAGGAATTCATTGTTGTAAATTGACTGTTGGCTCACGTGCAATGTAAATCACGTTCCCGAATAGAAGTGATTGAAGAAGATCTCCACTCAACTGTATAACCTAAAAAGAGTTATCAAGGATTAATAAAATGTCTTTATTTAAATCTTATATTTACGTAAATTACAGAAATATATATTTATCCAACTAAAGCTGCAAATGAAACAGTATTTTTATGAAAGGAAACCTCACTATACTTTATTGATTACAATAGCATGTCGAGCTGGTTAATGGTTTTATCGGTTCAATTAATCTCAATACTCATTTATAAGATTAATGCAATAAACATTACACACTGTAATTATTCACCTTGTTTATATTAAAGGATGTTTTAGAACTTTTTACGTTTGCTTTTTTTAGACAAAATAAATTTCCTGGGTCTCATGTTATTATTCAATCATAAGTTGCTCAACAGGGTTCAACAGAGTACGTAGTATTGAATTAGACATCAAATCTGAAAAAATAAAAGGAAATATTACTTTAAGCAATGTTGCCACAGTTATGTTATGCGATCTCTCATATGGTACCACAGAATACTTAATAGTAGCTAACTCTAACGGTACCTAACGAAAACTTTAAACGTTACGTATTTATTTAACTATTTATAAACGCAAGTTTTTTTAAAGTTATTTCCAATTACAATTTTTTTTTGAACGGTAAAGTAGGAATTGTTTTCTGAGATTTCTTACGTTAAGAAATATGATATTTCGAATATGTGTGATAAGATAATCTATGTAAATGGAAACAGAATCAAAAGCGTTTTATTAGCAGAAACAAAAATCATTTACTTTACACAAAATGAGTCACGTAATAAACGTTCTTGAAAAATGTGTCAGTTTAAAAACCGTGAAATAACTTCTAAGAAACCCTAAAGTCTAAGAATTTCTCCTTTAAATATAATATTCTTAGTAAAACATATTTGAAACTTGTGCCTTTTAAATGCCAAAGACGGTGGAGATTTGTGAATATTTAGAATATAAATAAGGCAGGATTATTGCGTATATACCGAATAAACTTTTTACACATTTTAATAAAATCATCACACACCCACGTTCATTTCGAAAATAACACAGTAATTTATAAAAAAAAACATTGATTTATTTCAAAACTTAAAATATCTCGCATGATTTAAAACTGAATTTTATTCAGCATAATATACTGCAATCTCAGTAGAATATCATAAGACTAAATTTAAACGTCGATTTGATTTCAATCAACAACTAATTTCAATCGTAGACATTTCATTTCCGCTGAATCTTATATCTAAAATTGAGTTGGATCGTAAGACGCTGATGCTGCGTTAGCATATTTAATGTAAAAATATTTATGCATCGATGTTATTATGTACATAATATGAATGTTGGTTCTATTCTTAATATCGATATTAACAACCTGAGAAGAGAATGTACTATGTACTGCCACGAACGAACATTATAATCAACATTAGTTTTCGTTCATGACATTTCAGGGAACAATACCGTATTATATTCAAAAGCTATAAGTTACATCGCTTTAATCCAGTCGATGAAACTCGTGTCTCGCTACAAAATGTAACAAACGCTGCTCGGAGCGGGGAATATTGTGTTCCTTTCAAAGTGCTGAACTTTGTGCCCATATTGAGCGAACGCTACATGTGTGCAACAAAGAATGGAATTTGCAGAACCATTTGCATACACCGTACACGCAGCCCCGCGGAAACAATATTTGACTACAGACTCTTCCCGCTTCCGTCTCTGATATTACTTTCAAAATATAAAGCAATACTTGACTAGGTACAAGACTTGTGCAATTCCGATAACTATATTTTATAGCTGTATTATTAATCAATCGATATACACGTATTGACTTTGGTGACGGTGCAAGACGTTAAATACATAATTGATTTAATTAAGAAATATTTTATTCACCGGAACGAAACTATTCATTCTAATTACAAAATGTAACATATTCTTTAGCGTTAGTTCTGTTTATTGTGACAACTGTTCTATTTTGGGTATTTGTTCATTCCTTCAAAATTTCCTATTTTTCATAATTCCTTTATGTTCATATCGATATTTTGTTCTTCTTTCTTATACGTTTTTAGTATGTCACCTCGTCCGCGTCACGATCAATCTGGATAACTATCACCAAAGCCTTCTTAAGTTCATGGTGGGCATAAGACCCTCTAAGTCTCTATAGGTACTCTATCCTTATCACATAGAGCTGAGATAAGGCTAGTTCTTGTCTATTCAGCATTAAAAACCCTCATACATTGAGCAAACCTTTCTCCGATAAGTAAGATGTAAAAGTTTAACAAAATGTTCTCGTACTTTGTGTCGATGTTTCGTGTTCTCTGGTATTTGCATACGATTTTCTTATTTAGAACAAAATATTGGGAAACAATGTTAGAAAATAGAAAGTTATTTTGTTTCTTTATTTGCGCTTCATAAAATAACATCTGAATTGCTTTTCTGTACAAAACGCAATAGATTTGACAATTTTAGTGACCATTTAGTATTGCAAGATGCAATTATTATATTAATGTGTACGTTATATTGTACCTACAATGATTTAAATGCTGCAATACAAGTTTTGGAATACAATAAAACTCGTTGGAGATAGTCTTGGCAGTGAGACGTCAATAGTCAATACAGCTATGAACATATTTTTCTTTTGTTTTTATAAAAACGCCGAGAATCGAAAACAATTTGTTTTCGATTATTTCATTCACATACGTCACTTGTTTATGAGTATGGCCGCCAAATATTGTACAATAACAGTCGTGAAATCGTAACACACCGTAACATACGTGACTGATAGTAACATACGTGATTTTGTTAAGCCTAGTGTACATTACAACTAATAATGCAGGAGATTTTTTTTACATTTCTGTTTTATATTGTTAATTAAATTATTTGATTAAATTACTTTAAAACTCAATAAAACAAATTTAAATATTAAAGAAAAAGTTTTATTTCTCAAATTTTGTATTTCTATAATACTTACAAATGCAAGAATCATTCACAACTTATGATATTAATTACGAATACGAATTATTATAGTAAAAAAGTTACTAACTTCCGAAACATGATAGTTTTTGAAGTGGGTTCTCTTTATGTAAAAAAGTAAATTTTTAACTTTAGATTCTCTAGTGAGTACTACCCCTAACAGCCGATCACGAATGTTACGTAACACAATAGTAACACATGGTATCATTCGTGAATCAAAATATGGTTGGACACAACTTAAAAAGCCTTTATTCGTCAAAGTTTTGTAGTAATAAGACGCCGCATAGTTTGATTTGTTACTAGAACACTAAAGCTACACACATAATTTAAATAATATAGTAAATTTGTATTCTTACCTTGCATAATTCTCACTCAAAATTATTAAAATATTCTGGGACAAAAATGCCGACTACCTTTCGATCAACTTTTACAGTAACAAAATGGCGATTTTTTTTTCTAAAGGTTGGCCAACATGTAAATCGGTGTTGCCCCTACTTAAAAATATTTTTGTGGCTTGGATATCTAGTTATTTAGGGTGTTATTTTATGGTAACCGTGCGTGAAGTATCATTCGTGAAAAAAAGTGAGACATAGTTTTAAGTGAGTTTTATATTAATTTCTTTTATGTTATTTTTATTAGAACTTGTTAAAACTATCCACAAGTTTACAGAATAATTTAGAAATACCAAAATTTTACAGGTATCAATAGATTTTTGCATAATTTTGTGACTTCAAAGTGTGAGATGACTAAGTGGGACACATGATTTTAGTATGGAAAGGAAAATAAGCATTTCAAAAAAAAAAAATATTGAGCTTGTTAAAGGCACTCAAAATTAATTTAAATTATTAATATAATGATAAATATAACATAGTGAAGCTGAAACTATTTAAAAACTACCATAATTACTATATAAAAAAATCTGGTGCTATATAAAATGACAAGGACATTTTTTTTTTCTTGAATGTACAATTTTTGGCGGCCTTCTTATGTGAAAAGACTGACGTATTTTTACTGTTTTTGTTTGTTGAATGTGCGTTACGTGCGTTATAACAATTATTTAGATCTATTCTTAATAAAAACAAAAATGGTTATTTTAGTTCTAAGTCTTCACGACATATTCTCCTTATTTTTCCAATTTATTACTTGTTTTGTATCAATTAAAATGATTAGTTTAGGCAGAATGCGATGTGTTCTCAAATAATTTTTTCGGCTCATGCGTAAAATTTTTATAACACAATTAATTATATACGATGCGAGGAGTATATTATTATTTTTTCTTATACTATCCAATCAACTTGTATAAATTGCGCATTTTTTTAAATTGATGAAATATTATGTTTACAAACACTAATTACCTACTTCTAAAAGTATACATTTTATATGTTTCTCTCAAAATTGTGAGAGCTACTGATAAATGAAATTATAATTCAGTAAATAAATAATATGATCGACGCTTAACATGAAAATTGGCTTGTCTTCCCTATCATTTAATCAAATCTAACCTTTAACCATAAAGAATGAGTATCGACGGTAAGTACGATAGAAAATAACAGTAGATATCGAATCGTACAGCCTTAATCTAATTTTAATGACTAAAGTATAGGTATTGTGAAACATACGATGATTATTCTAATTTTGTAAATAGCGCCACGGTGAATAAGTATATACTTGAACAAAGTGAAAATTTCACAGAATTAAATAATTGTTACGGTAAAGTACTGCAGAAGCATGCATAAAGAAATATTCCTTTATGCAAAAATAGTTATGTGTCAAAACGATTTGTGTACTTAAGCATCATTAGCGGAGATTGTTCGACTTATTTATTTTATTTTTATTTTTTATTTAACACTTTATTACACATATTATTTTTAATTATTTACTTTTAAGCTGAATTTTTTAATAGTACCAAAAGTTATCCTTTATCAATTACTATAATGGTTTTATCAAGCTTAAGAGTAAATAAACACGCTCCAAATAGCCAAGAATAAACCCGACTTCCTTAACAATTACGTAACCCCCTGGAGTATCAACGTATTCAGCATGTAAAGGCTTAATCAGTGATCTAGTCGCGTACATTCAGTCTCAGGGGATAATTCGATTCTTTCATTCATGGAGGTGCGAATTTGCAAGTGCGTAGAGGGCGCGCCCGCCGCCCTCCGCGCGGCCTCCCCGCGCCTCGACTCAACTGCGATGACGTCAACGGCCCACCGCTCGCCTGGCTATAAATACAGCGACGATAGCACGCCACAGGTTTTGGCTCTTTATTTTAAGTAAATATATTTTTAAGACTCTATTTATATGATCGATGGAACTTAATGCCGGGTTCAGTCACCTATATTACCTACTTTATAGCCACACCAAGTATATCAGTCTTACTTATAGAAATACTTTTAGTGGTTTATAGCAACGACTTCAAGAATCTATATCGATCGTATGTCGAATATACTTTAACTAGCTTAAGTGCGGCAATGCAGACGAAATATTTTATGACGTTTCACAATACTTGTGCATTTGTAAGTACTGTATTATATTCGGTATTGTAAAAACAAATAAGTGAATAATATTACCACACCCTTTAATCAGTATATATTACTGGAAATTTTTAAATTAGCAATTTGCGAGCGCTTTATCATTTCATGAAAGCACATATAAAAATACAGCCTTGAACTCTCCCCGATACATCAAATTAAAGCGTAACTGAATTAACCAGAAAAAGTAGCAGGATTGCCGTAATTACAACCTCTAAGTAAATGCCTGTAATTAAGACTCATGATTTATACTCCAATAGATAGAGCAATGAAAACTGACGAATCATTCGTCTTCTCAGAAATGGTAATAAAAGCTGATGGATAGACGTTTTAACCAAATGAACCTGTACAATTTACATCGCGGTACAAAATCTCAATTCATTGCGTGGGTACACAAAAAGATAAACAAATGACTCGACTGAAATCGATACATATTTGTATAGGAATACGGGAATACTGCATAATTAATGTAATATCGATTATTACATTTATTAATTATTTATAAAGCATATTGTTATAATATTGTGGTGGGTATCCGGTATATTTAGTTTTATCTTCTATTTCATTGTGTCTTATCGAATTAATTCTGATATTAAAAAAGTATGATTTAATTCAGTTACCAGTATATTTTCAATTACTTCATAGAAAATACGAGAAGCAAGAAAAAGTGTTACTCGATATTGCTCCAATATTCATACTTTATACTTTATTCAACTAACATTTATTGTAATCGCCTCGTACAAACATCATTAATTCTTATTTTGTATTTGGACACCATCTACGAGTACATATTTTTACATCGGAATAATAAGTTTTGCGTTAATATTTTTAAGAACAACTATTATTATTATTTATTATGTTTATTTGATCAATTCTTATGAAAATATACAATCCTCAAAGTTAACATTTTGCACTATGATTCTTGTTGAAATTATCTGTAAACGTTAAATTAAGAATTGAGATATGGTTAAAATGTTCCTTGGTAGAGCTAAAAAAATATTTTGTAGGTGACTCTTGAAAAAACATAACAGATAAAACACACATCGCAAAATAGGATTACGAGGTTCCTACATCTGACGTAATAATTTAAGCAAGAAAAATAATAAAGAACAAACTTCGTAAAAGTTAAAGAGAAGTAGCGAACGTGCGTACTTAGAGCAGCTAATTTGATTTTATTGTGAAAGTTTCCACATTATCAGTGAAGTCAACGGAATCGTCCACTGGAGAAATAATTCTCAATACACGTCAAATGTTAAATGTTAGTGCACGCAGAGATCTACTTTTAGCTAGATTTATTAACAAACTTACGGAGATCCGAGATTTTTAGTACTGCATTGAGGTCGACCGTAAACATATAATGTATTTTATCTTACCACAATAGAGGTCATTTTCCAAAACAAGTAAGCAATTATTACTCGTTCCACCTTACATACATTTACGTCAGTAATGACGCACTATGTGTTCAAATACACCATAAGTACCTTCAGGTAAAAATTAAAAAGCTTCTCAAGACAACCTCAGCTCCAGTTAATATGAAAAAAGGTTTTGAGAACATAAAACTGCTATTCTCCGAGGTATATAAAAGCGAAAGGATATGGATGACATTAAATTCGACGTCCTAGCTTCGTTTTTTCTATTTTAGCATTGAAAATTTTTATCTTATTGTTATTTTTATTATTGGGATACTTTCGTTTTTTCATACCGCAAGAATAATTTATCATATATGAACTGCAAATCATACCTCAAATTATATAGGTACCTAAAGTGAACACGTGTTTTACGTTGTATTGACAAATACTCACACATTCATCGTCTCGCATATACAATAGAATCGAGGTCGGGATAACGAGCTAGGTTATCTTAATCTTATACAACGCTAGCATAAGCATCCACTTCGACGACTCCGTGCACAAAATATGTCATGAACCATAAAACACACATCTCTAGGAAAGGTTAGACTTAGAGTAGTTAAAATATTGAGGTGTTTCCGAGGTTTTTCCTTATGACTTCAGAGAACTGTTTGAAAACTAATTTCCTGCTACTTTCAGGTTTTTTCTTTGACGTAAAAGTAGATCCTCCATATCTACAAATGAAATTTATAAAAAATAGTTTTCTTGCTATCTTAAGTGTGTGTATAAATTTAAAAATTGAGAAAATATCTCGATCCAAAGGCTCTTGAAAAATATGGATGGATTTTGCGATTCTTTTCTACTGTTAGGCACATATTATAGGAACTAGTACCTTCAGTATAAGACCGGTTCGCGTGCGTACTAACAAATTGCGAAATTTGACGACCATGTTTGTTTCCAAAAATAGAAGATTGTTTGTCTCACGTAAATAAATCATTACCATTAAAGAACTGCTTATAAAACAATAAGTTCCACAGTGTCTTATTTTAGCTTATCATAAAAATGACTTTTTAAAGTGGAGTTTTATTGCTTCTCATAATAGCAATAGCGCACAGGTTCGCTATAAACAGATTGACGTTAATATACGTTTTATTATCCTACGAATGTTTTCCTTTTTGTTATGCGTGAACTTTCATATTACAGTGTCGTTGTCGCGTGTAACCGACAATGAAATGGACAAAGAACAAAAGATAATATGCACACCTTGTCACATTCTGTTTTCCTTTTGAAATTGCATAAAAATACATCCCAAGTTTTTTTAAAATATACACGATCGTGTCAGCTTGATAAAAACACTTATACCTATATGAAAGATATATCAGAATAAAAACATACGAATAAATCGCTCTTTAGGTCGTTAAAAATCATTCATATCTCAAGGTAATGTTACTAGTACAGTTTCATATTATGGTCTGTGATTTCTCATATAAAATCGAACACAAATACCTACCTGTACAATTTTGTTTAATCTAAATTTAATTTACTGTCCATTCACGTTCAAATTATGTCAGTGAACCGATTTCTCAAAGGAAAAGCGAGTTCAATAAATTGTCAGTGGAGCTACCTATCAATTACTGCCACAGCAATTTGCCATCCATACAGTACGTACACACGACTTTTATCAAGCTAGACTTGCTATAACCTTTGCGATGAAATGAAACGTGAATGGCCCTTGAAAATCTCAACCTTCTGAATATTTCACACTACTCTTCGTTTCAATATAATTTAATACTATTTTTATATCACGCGCAGGCATCACTTTGCAGGACCTTTGACATAGAATCCCGTGTATAGTGTGAATGGCCTTTGAAGATGTCGACCTTCTAAATATTTCACTGTCCTTTAAGTTTCGATATAAGTTGATACATATTAATTCTATCCACAAACCAAGGATTCAGTTAGTTTTTTAATTGAATTTGCTGCTGGTAACAATTTATTACCTTCCACAAATTAAATCTTAGTAAATCACTTTAATTATATTTATGATAAAATGAAATCTTACTTGTATGATTTTATTACTTTTAATGTTATCTTATTACATTTCTTAGATTTATAACACTTTAATTAACGGGACGTCAGTAATGGCACAATAAAGGTTAAGCCTTTCCCCAAACACATTTCTCTTTCTATAATCTGTAACATCAGTCACCTGTCAAATTGCTATCAGTGTGTTGTTTGGAAACAAACTTCGCTCGTGATATTTTTTAGCAAAGATTTTTTAGTTTCTCCTCCGTTGTTAACGCTGAAGTTATTTTTAACACAACTCTGTACCTCATTAGTCTAGCTCCACAATACAACACTGTTTAACACGACATACGCCAGAATTAGCCAAATTTTAGAACAAACATGAGGTTTATACGAGACTTGATGCTTGATATCAATTAGTGGTCATGTCAAAACAATGTAGATACAGCCTCAAAAGAAAATTGAAAACAAAAGAAAATGAACGCACAATTTCTTCAAAGGAATGAAGTAAACGATATTTTTTTAAAACAATAGGTAGCTTTTAAACGATCCGGATCCCTATTCCACGAAATGCCTTTGGTCAAAACTCATTGAAGCTAAATCGAACTTGAATAAAATATAAGTACCTTTATATTTTTATCAATAACTACAGATTACAGATATAAAAGATACATTAAAATATTTTGCTCTTTGTTGCAGGTAACACTAAAGTATCCCCAAAGAGCAGAGCATAGCATAGCCGACGAGAAGCCGCGCAACCCTTTCACCCTGGTGGTCAAGATCAAATAATGCGGTCGGGCAAGCGCCCGGGGAGTAAGCGCGCAGGGCCGTGCACTTAGTACAGGGATGCGCAGGGCGCGGGCGGCGGTGAACATGCGGGTGTGCGTCACCACCGTGATCGCGGCGCTGGCGCTGCGCTCGGCCGCAGACCCGACACCTCGCCGCTACCCCGCGGAATGGCGCGCCGGCCGCGAGCTGCAGATACGCTCCCGCCCGCTGCACGAGCTGTTCGAGTCGGACACAA
>CAJQZM010016337.1:0-22988 GCA_907164665.1 Colias nastes | reverse complement strand
TATGTTGACTGGCAGTTCGGTAGTTGACAGCATCCTTCACTGGTTCACAGTGACGAGATCATGAATGATATTTAAATATGAACAAAGATAAGGTCCTTTGATCACTATGTCAATATATTTCGACATCAAGACGTAAATACTAAATATACGCACGTATAAATGTTACAACACATATGTTTACTGAATCCATACGTGTAAATATAT
Organism: Colias nastes; assembly: GCA_907164665.1. Taxonomy (NCBI): domain Eukaryota; kingdom Metazoa; phylum Arthropoda; class Insecta; order Lepidoptera; family Pieridae; genus Colias; species Colias nastes. The sequence continues at coordinate 22,784 of CAJQZM010016337.1, read as the reverse complement.
TTTCAGTGATAGGTATCACTGGTATGCCATAATTCATAGAAGCAACGATTGTCAATTCTTTGAATTATGGCATCTCTAACTATCTGCTCTTAATTAATTTCAAATTTTTCATATTTTAAACATCAAATTCCTGCTCTGCGGAATTTCTCACGTGATATTTGGATAAAAAATTTCCTAATTGATGGTATAACTCTATACTAATGTGCAACAAAATGCCGTTCAAAATCCCCTCTTACGTGAACAACTAAATTAAAAGTTATATTAGTGTGTGCATTTGTGTTGATTACAATAAAGTTGTTAAATAGGTATCTAATAATGTCATTACATGTCTATGATCTATAAAATATCATGACATTTTATGCTATAAGTATGTATATATATTTAACAAAATGTTTTTTTAGTAATAACATTCACCTTCAACCCAAAAGGTAGGTAAATGCACTTTATAGTAAATGACCTTTTGGAACAATATTATACATATCAAAATATTAAAACTTGTCTGCGATAGGTAGGTACCCTAATTAATATCCTACAAGGTCGTCCACCTCATAAGGCATATCTTTTTAAATATTAGGCAAAATCGGTTCTAACACAATCATATTTCGACAATGAATTAAATTAACGTCAGAAGCTAGTATGAAGTTCCAGCTAATGTTTTGGCTCTCAGTGCATTTTTGTTAGTACCGGTTTAAGGCCATTACCATAATACCGCAAAAAATCAAATAATCAATTAGGATGCAAAGCAAAAAAACTCAACATTAACATTATTTTTAGAGATGAATCGCTAGACATTTTTAACCTACTTAGATAATTAAGTAGAGAAAGCATGTACGGTAAATTTCTTGGAATATCCAGTGTCAACAATACATTATTAAGTGAAAAATACATTAGAATAGAACTTAATTAATGTATTTGTATTTCAATAAATGAATATGCCTTGGAAAAAATGTAATTTGAAAAATCTATATCATGTTTAAGATTTATATAATTATGTAGATATCTAAGGCAATATACAGTACCTACAATGCAATATATAGGTACAATAATTGTACTATCCATAAATAATATATCACACCATGCATAGAAAGAGTTGTTAATTATGCAATTTCCGCGTCACATGCATAGGTTTTAAGAATCGTATTTCTTCATTAGATACACTAGTTCTGAATGCATTCGACATCACCTTCACCTTGGCAGACCGGTCTCTGCTCATTCACGGGCCACCTTCGGAGGTCAGCTCGAAGTGATTACTTTTTATAAATCGCTGTCATGTATATATGCTCACTATTTATTTCCTATATAGTTGTGTAGTCTCACAAATCACTCATTGGACAAATTAGATCAGGAATATAGAGAGCTTCTTACGCCCGATTCAATATGATGCATAATAATAATATACATAACATCGTATTCTCGTTACATGTAAATTTAATTATAAGACAATTATTCAGCTTAATTTAAATAAATGTACACGTTTTACTATGTAGGTAGTAAAGTGTCTCTAGATTGCTTTGCCGTCTTTAAAACTAATAAATGCACCATTAAATGTTAATATTTATAATAAAAATGAAACACTAGTGTTCTTGATACTAGTGTTTAATGATTTTAATTGCATTATGAGGAGACGCAGACGCAGATAGGAACTTACAAACGGGATTGCATTTACTTATTCATTGTTCCATTTCATACAATAAGTTATTCAAATGCTTTTTTATTGAATAACATTAATTAAATTAAATATCGATTTTTACAAATTGCATTAGAGTTCCTCTCAAATTATCAAACAGGGAAATATACTTTTTATTAGATATCATTCTTATTATTATTAATTAAATTGTAATTATTAAATGTTACTTTCCTACCACATTATGTCAATTTGACCTTTTCAATATTGTAGGTAGAGCGGGTAGAGCTATTAATCAGTGGAACCAGTACTTTCTTTTTTATTTATACTTATGTATCAGTATTATAGAAAAGTTGCATATCTTTGAACGTATAATTAGTGAAGGTGCAGAAATTGATGGATGTGTTATTATTCTAATGGATAAAATAGGGTAAACAGTCAAAAATGTCACCTCTAAGTAGCGATGCGCACATTATCCTGAAAACGGTTCATATAGGTAGATAAAATATATCTTTTTCCTTTCATCTTCAAAAAATTAATAGAGCAGGTGTACATGCATTTCTGGAATAATTTACTTTTACTAACTTACATATTTGTAATAGGGGGGAGTAAACCTGCCATAAATCTAAAAAAAGAAACAAATGAAATTACTTCTTTTCTTCTTTTTTTCTACAACAAAAAATAATAAATATAAACAAATATACCTACTTACTTTTACTGAAACCCGTTTGACACATCATAAACAAATTAACTTTTATTTTAAGAAGAAAGTAATTACTGCTCTTGAGCTCTCCGCCAAATGAACATAAGTACGTTTTCATTAAGTAATTGTTTTGATAAGCAACCCCTTTGTTCTTTATTACATACTCATTCAATGGCACAATTACAAAACGCATTTACATTGTAAGTTTAGTTTGATATTAGTAGTATACCAGGGAATTTTAAATCTTAATAAATGTGTACCCAATAAATTTATCGAGAGCCGAGACGCATATTTAAAAATATTGCGATTTTTCATAAGTATATACCTATATCTTAAACCTTAATATTATGTAGGCTCGTATTCAATTTATTAATTCATGCTGCAGGATTGAAACAATAATTGTCGCACACCATGAAACTTACGGGAAAAATATATGTAGTAGGTAATTTTGAAAGTTAACGGCACTAATTTCCTGTGATAGTCACGAAATGTGTATGTTGTTAAGAGTTCTAGATACAATTTCACAACTCCAATTGAGGTACCATTATCAGAAACAATGCTAGGTGGGGCGAGTAATAAATAATTATAACAAGGAGGCATGAAGTAGCGTTCGAGCCTTCATCACATAACCCGACGCGACCTCGCACTGATAACACGCCAAGACAAACTTTAAAATTAGAAATTATTTTCTATACGTAAATATCATCGGCAAACAAACAGTATTTTGAACGCGCTCTATGCAGATTTACGAGAAGGAAAGTGACGTGAAATGGTTCCCACCAGTGCTTTTTGATAAACGATTTATATTTGGTTTAGTGTCTTATAGAACTTTTTGACAGTAAACGCTGTTAAAAGTTTGGGATGCTTATATACCACCACTAGAGATTCTACCCGTGTTCATTTTGTAAGTCGCTGTTCTTAACTGGTAAGCAACATTTTAACATTTTTTTATAATCTTGATGTATTTTAAAACTTCACGTATAAATTAAAATATTCGAATAATAAAAATCTTTAAATATATATCATAATTTGGCAAGATTACACAAAATAGACTTCGCAATTTTTTTTATTTATCTAAAATTGGTAAAAAACGATGACCAAAAGAATAAAAATAAAAAACAAAATACAATTGTATATTTAAATTCCCGCGGTAAATATTATGAACTCTTTGGATGGAAGAGCTAAAGAGCAATTAGAAAGCTTTTACAAATAAAAATTATTTACTAGAAATAAATATACCTACCGAAGTGTAAATGAGTGTGTGTGTGTGTTATAATATTATATCTATCAAATCTAATGATAATGTATGAAAACCAAAAATAGTCAATACTTTAAATTGAAATGAAGAGTGAATACGAGATAGGTATATTATTCTCACGGAAACTTGGAAAATTTTGTTTTCCACTAAGTACCTAGGGTATTTGGAATTTCTGTTTATATTGCATTTCATTTTTTTCATATTGGTTCCGTTGTGTATAGTTATTTGTTATTATTTAAAAAGAATAAAATAAACCTATTTCATTATTTATGCATACATAATAACTTGATCACGTGCTCATGTACCTAGGTACTATATCGTTGAATGTCAAACAACTATTACTAGTCTGTTGACCGAATATATATTTAATTATATTTTTGATTTAAAAATAAAATAATTTAACATAAATAGGTACTTCAACTGCCTTATACCGCTTTAATATACATATTATGTAATAAAAATAATATTTTATTTTGTTATATTTTTATTTAAAAGAAGGCCCAAAAATATTTTAATGTTGCTCTATAAATTTAAACTTTCAGATGTTTTGCTGCTTTCTATAAAACGCCTCCGTTCTACATAACGCCTTAGAATCAATAAATCAATACTAGGTACCTACGTAAATATACAAAAATTTGCTTCCCAGTATTATGCTAATTAATTACATTAATCATTTTAGATTACTTTACCGCAAAAGTGGGAAATGGAATATCTAAAAACGAGATATTTTTAATGAATGCAACAGAATTATTTTATGAGATTGTTGACAATTTTGTTATAAATATAACAGTTTCCATATAATAATATCCGATGAGGAACCTCTAAATGTGTAAATCATTGTTAGGAAATCGATAAATGTGTTTCACACGCCTAATTTGTAAACTCCATCCTTGAGTTCCTCATAGGTAATTTATAACGATTTTTTTTCCATATTTAACATTGCGTTTGAATTTGATAAAAGCAAAGAAAAGTGTTACGCCTTTAGACATTTTTCTCTTTAAATAGAAATTTTCCTCTCGTTATAGAGAGGACGAATCATTGTTATGGCTAATTTATTCACTACAATAGAAATAATATAAATATAAATAAATTGCTCTTGAATTCGTCACGAATATTTAATAGGTAATTTAACCACATATTTATACACATGCATTATTTTATTTGCTATAATTATATTATAATGTTTATATAAAAAAAAGCAGCACATATGTAGGGGAGCAAGGGGCTAGTTGTAACAGGGGTAAGTAGTAACAGACCTTTTTCAATAGCAATGTAAACCTTATCGACGTCTTTTTTTTACTGAATCTTACGATTATAACTGGCCACACCGCTTCATCACAGCCAGTGTCCTGCTAGCCGGCGCTGTGAGTGGATGTGTGCAAGGGCTTCATTGGCGCCAGTTGACGTATTATTTCACTTTCGTAACTTTTTGGTTGGCTTTACTATTTACGACTAATTAGAGTTGTATGTATTTTATTTGATGATAGAATATAACTATTAATGATGTTCTGTAATCGTTTTTAAAATTACTAAGTTGATTTAATAGTTATCGTGATAAATATGAAAAATTATACCTAGGGGCTAGTTGTAACAAAATCTCGGGGTTAGTAGTAACATGTTACAACTTGCCCCCAGATTGCTGTGACAATGTATTATACATTACAAATACTAACAGGACATACCATATTTGTTTTGATTTAGAATGAGAGAGTATAAGAGAAAGACAGAGCGGGCAATACTAAGAAGAAGAAGAGCAATGAAAGTCCAAAAGTAGGTTACGTCAAGCCTAGACAATTATTCACAGAAGAAGAAGAACGTAAAATGTCTATATATATACTTAAGTGTGCCGAAATATACTTTGGATTACTTCCTATCGAAATAAGGAAACTAGCTTACTAGTTAAAAACTTAAATCGTTAATTTGTTGATTAAGTATATAAAAAGTATGTTTCAGTTAATTATTTAATGAGAAAATACATATTTTAGAAGTACTTAGTTAGTTATTGTTATAAACAAAGCAAAATAATTAGATATGTGAAAAAAATAAATGATTGAAGGTGTCACATTTTTGTTTTTAATTGATGTTACTACTTGCCCCAATAGATGTTACAACTAACCCCAAGCACGGGGTACGTTGTAACACTTCCCTTTTTTAAATAAAACAGTAATTGCGGAAGAGTTACCTGGATTTTTGATATTTTTTCGATTTAACATAATAGAAGAATAGTTAAAGTTTCAATCAAAGTTTAGTTAATGATAAGCTAGCCAAGATATCGCGAGATATAAAAGTATTTTTGAAAATTGTTACAACTAGCCCCTCGCTCCCCTACGGTGAAAGTAGTAACCTGTATATTTTGAAAATACGTATAAATAACTCTAACTCTACGTTTAAATTATAGGTATATTTTGCTTTTTTCATTTAAAAATGGGTTCACAATTTACATTAACTTCATTTTTTAATTTTTCCTACTAGAGTATAAATCTTTTTCATTTCAAGAACGCCTTGGACCACTGACCAGTGAGATTTAATTAATTAATACATAATTTTCGATTTTATACATACAGAAAAAAAAACAGGATTTCGTTGTTATTAAAATAGCGGGAATAAACGTAACGTAAAAGTCAGTTAAAAAAATCGATGACATTGAGGAGGCCGAATATGCTAAGCAATGCCTTTGTACATAATAGATAGCAATGGTTTGTGCATAATATTTACTAATTACTGTTTTCTGGTAAGAGATGACAATTAAATAACAATGATCATACCATTTGAACAGACCCACACAATTAGTTAGTAAGCCAAACAAACTCGTTGACATTATTTACTTTTGCCAATTTTCACACATTTTTTTCCACAATTTCTTTATTCCCAGCGGCAAACCTTTAATTTATTGTGAAAATATAAATCATTGCTATTGTTGTTTGTATTCAATAATTCGGTTGATTTTGATCACTGAATGAAAAAAATGTAAAATTAGCTTTGCTTTAGTTTTTTCCATTCGTGAATTATTATTCTGTCTATCAGGGTAATATTAAAATCTCAAAGAGTCTAGGTCTTATAATTGTCTGCAATGATAAAGTGCTAATCCCATTGTCTCTAACTCGCTCTGGTGCCATTTATTAGGAGAACGGATTGAAATCCGAAAACGTGATGTTTATACTCAGGTATTTTTTCTTCATACGGTTTTGGGTAAACCTGATTATCCGAAAATGCAAAATTCACAGGTAAATACCGTATCTGAAAAATTTATTTAAAACAGTAATTCTTCTCAAAGGTCCTTATTGATATTCTAATCAAAGTTAGACATATGTAGGTATTAAATTGCATAGGAATTATTAAAACGGTTAAAATCAAAAAATGATTCAATACTTGTCGCAAGATGACGCATCTGAAGGTCGCATATAAATTGACATTTTATATTATAAAGCAAACAAAATCAAACACTTTTCGTGTTCAAATAATTCTAGCGTGTTTATCTAAAAGTGACTAAATATTAATTAGGTACTAACTTATATTTTGTCATGTCACTCCCATATGTACCTACACGCACCACGGATTATTTTATTTGAAACGCAACCTAATGGTTTGTGAGTAATCATGTAAAACTTATTACTTATAGGAGAGTAGTGTTATTATTGCAAAATCGTATTATTTTTATCATCAAAATTATAACAATATCAAAGCTGTTATTGGAAAATAGGTTCAATCTTTGAACCGGAAGCAACATATGAATAAAATAAATTAAATAAAAGCCTGTAAAAATGTCGCATGTGACCAATGTCATGCCAATTTAGCCAAGGTCCAAAGCAATTTTTAAGGCCTCACCATATATTAAATAGTTGAAAACGTGCTAAATAAATTTAAAAATATCCTACATGCTTAGTTAGAATCTATTTTTTCTATATTTCTGATGAAAAAATCGACCAGGAAATAGATAAATACGTATAAATGTGCCACAGAAATAATAAATCACAAGAAATATTCAATAATAATGAAAATGTCAATAAATATCTTTAATTTTATATCTACAGATCTAAAATAAGCAAGGTCATTAAAAAAACATTATTACGAAGGCATTTTAGTTAATTGCAATCTACATTGTTTCAATATCGCGAATCTAATCTTATTTAATGATGCGTCTATTATAACACAGTTCGATTGTATATGGATTCTAAAATGAAACTTAAATTTAATTTTATTTCAATGGTTCTGAAAAATATTTGCAAGATATTTATTTTATTAATTTATATTCCAAAATTGCAATCCATAGAAAATAGAAATGTTGTTTTTTTGTGACCTACATAGGTAATATGTATATTAATTACCGTTCGTTATATTAATTATTAAATAATTAAAAAGGATCAATAAAAAATATATGCGTACATATGTGGGTGTGTCAGAGATTAAGATAATGAGGCATGCGTGACAAAGTTATAAAACATTAGCGCACATCAAGAAAAAATAGTTGTAACATATAAACTAAAACTATATTGGCTGCTTCAAAAAAAAGACATTTAAATGAAATTACACAATTCATTAACACCTACACTATCCAACAGCAATTTCACGGTTTATTATTGACATCCTGATGTTTCGCATCGCGGTTGGTCTTAAACAGACAGAGGACACAGTAACATTAATATGTATAATCTTTTATTCGTTACTAGCTGAAAAAAGAAAACAAACAACAAACAAATGTTTGTATTTAGTAATGTAGAGCAATAAATGTCTTCCCGCCATTCAATCAATGTTGTAAAAAAAGCTTTCATTTTCATATAACCTCGAGTTAAAGTAACCCAGTATTTGTTGTTTATTATCTGTATGTGCGTAGCTTGTTATGTACAGGCGAGCAACTAGCAAGTACATTAGAATAGATCGTTGTCCGACGAACAAATCTGCCTCAATGCAATCACTTCCTGCAATCACTGGCTACTCTATAGGGAAGAACATAGTAAAAATTTCATTACAAGAATGATTCACACGTTATATCGGTGTTATGATGATGCATGATAAGCTACTTAGTAGTTGAATGGGATGCCTTGTTTGATATCAAGGAGGTTTGAACATCCAACCAGAATGTTCCCTAACAGGGCATCTATTTTTTTGTGTAATGAACAAAATCTCATGTTAAAATAAGTACTTGACAGGTAATTATCTGGAAGCTAAGATAGTTTTGGGACATAAAAAAGTGAGAGTATCTAGAAAGGACAGCCGTATAAATAATATAGAGACGAATTATGTTAGTTTAAACCATTTATGGCCCGAACTCGACGGATTGGACAGTGTAAATATATAACTAAAAGTGTAACTTTTCAAGTTTCCCGCAACAATGGAATGGTTATGTACTCACTCACTCACTCAAAATAAAACATTTTCCGGATATCAAACATAAAACGTTTTGAATCTGTCTGCAACTATCTTTAGTTTCTTCAAAAGTTCATCTCTTCTTAACCTTCAAATATTTTACGATCAACATTTTATATAGCGCATTTTTATGCATTTACAAATGAGTTACGATAGTTTGTTATTGTATTTCCTACTAGTCGATTAAAATAAAATTATAAATAAAATAAAGCATTCAGAATCCAAATGTTTATTCGTTTTTCCTTTAAAGGAATATTTCTTTTTCTTAATTGTTCTGTTTCCTCGACAGACGAGCCGGGCGCCGTTGGAACCGAACCCCAAGCCAGTAATTAAGTGCAAGTCCGCGCCCCGCCGACATACATCGCTGTCCGCACGCATAGGATGGTAGAAACTGACCCTGGGCCCAAGAAACCTCACAGTAAGCTTTCAAACATACACCTAGACTACAAGAACAGCTTATTATCTTCAGTTGGATAACTGTTACACGACGGAAACGAAATTCCTATATTTAATTTTAATTGTCAAAACTTTTTTTTATTATTATTCTTAAATCTTAGTTATTAATATTTTAAATTACAAATTCTAATTTGGTACTTATATTTTCATTCACAGATTGTGATGTAAAAAGTGACCACCAATTAAACGGACCAGGTTCGAAAACCGCCGAGCTTGGTAAGTTCCAAGAAAAAATATTTCAAGTGTAAATTATTATTTACTACCGTGTGCAACAGTTTTAATTTACTACTAATTCCACAGGCGTCGTTACTTCGCTGAAGTCACCAGTAAAGTTCGACCCAGAAAAAGGCTCCAATACCGAAAAGGCTGACTTCGAAAAGGCTATTGAACTAACTGGTGAGTAACTCTTATCATTGATCATTCAGACAGATGTATGAATCACACAACGACAACGTATAAATGCTTTTGTCAGCTAACCTTTGTTTTGAACACGAGGCTTAAGTTATTTTTTTACGTTCACATGATAAACGTGTCACGTGTAATAGGATACGAGTTCAGTTAGTAAATAGAGAAGTAACTCGAAGAAAGGAAACCGTAATGTTTCGATTTATGAATGAGGAGTGCTCGCGTTGCATTCCACGGGCATGAAGCCCCGTTGTAAACAGAGATTGCTTCTCGGAAGCGCGTTGACACGAGTGAGACTTGTTTACGTACCCACAGGATACAGTGGCGTGATGCTATTACGAACATATTAATCTGTTGTGATCTTTAGCAAAGTACCTACTGGAATATAAAGCTCTAATCGCGAAAGGAATATCTTTTAGAAGACATACTACTATAAACACGAGAGTTTGTAAGGATGATTAGAAATGGATATTAGTGACTGTATCATAAAGCATGGTTGATTTTAGGCATCTGGAAGAAATTACACAGATATGTCAAAGTATGGAATTTATCTGAACATCACGCGAGTTAAATCGCGTGCTAAAGCTTGTTAAAAAAATATCTATACAGTTTACAATAACGTTCTTTTAGTAATTGCCTAAAATTAATGAAGTAATCAAAATACTCCAAAGTGAAGTCAAAATACTCCAAATACCTCACAATATTATGATTTTCCCACGTTAAATTTGCTTAATCATAGATCAGCTCCATAATCATAAACATAACTAAATATTAAATCCCATTTTCTAGGATATGGCCGCTTCCACTACCTGCTGCTGGCCGTTTGCGGTCTCGTCAGCACTTCAGAGGAGATGGACGTCATCTCCATGTCGTTCATCTTACCTTCTGCACAGTGCGACTTAGACCTTACAACGGAAACGAAAGTACGTACTATAAAATATTATTTAAAAAAAAATCTTATTTTTTCAATAATGTAGAGATGTTTCTCTACATATCATAGAATACACAAATAAGAAAACATACAGTTCCATCTTAGTGTAGGTATCTACCTACAATAACTACATGTAACTAGGTACCTGTTATACCCAATTACCTACCGAGTTAAATACCTCTATAGTGTAATGAAAATATAAAAATACTAATTAAGATGCTCAATGATTATGTACAAAAAACTTGTGAATATAAAAGATGTTTGAAGCATGTGCTATCTGGGAAAAATACATAGAATAATACAAGCACATTGTTTTAAAACGTTATTATAGACTCAATCACTGCCCGATTCCGTAAATATATCAGTTGATGTTACATTAATAATTTCGTATTCTACGAATTTGAAGCACCACACGTGTGTTGAACAAATTCAAGTCTCACTTTTTGTTGAACAATTTGTTTTTTGCGAATAAAGTAACTGTTGAGCGGTATATTTTATTCCTATGCTGTTTGATTAAAACAATAGAATCATAAACTATAGAATTGTAAGTGTGTGAATTTCTAAGCAATAAATTTAAATTAGGTAGGTACCCCAGAGCGTCGGTGCGTATTTCCAACTAGCTTACCGCCCGCGGCTTCGCCCGCTTTGTCTAAAACCTAATATATTATATACTAAAACCTTCCTCTTGAATCACTCTATCTATTAAAAAAAACCGCATCAAAATCCGTTGCGTAGTTTTAAAGATTTAAGCATACAAAGGGACATAGGGACAGAGAAAGCGACTTTGTTTTATACTATGTAGTGACTATACAAGACCAGCACGCAACGGTGTGAAACTAATCACGTATAGTTTGGAAATAACTTTTTTACAAAGTTCTTCCAATCTATACAACAGTAGTACGCAAATACTCGCGTATAAAATATCGCGTAGTGAAGTAAGTAAGAATAGCGCTCCAAAACATACAGCGCCAGTAGGTACGCATGCGGACTAATCGTGTATACCTACGTTTCGGAGTTAGCGCGGCGTCTTTCCATTGCTCGCGTTTATATTATTGTATTGCTGTTTTTAAATCTATTATTACAATGCATACACGAATGTTGCGTACTGATCGTATAATAATTTGTATCGTGGATGCTTGCGTCTTCGTTCCCGACTATACTACACGACTTACTTACAATTGACAATAGTGCGAAAAAATAAAAATATAATAAGTCCAGAAGAAGACGGTTGCGAGGCGACGGAGCCCCGCTTTTGCGGACCGCCCCTTTGCTTTTGCGCCCGGACGTTTGCGGGGCTCCTATTTTTGTGTAGTTAAAAAAAAACACGAACCTTACCTAACCCCCCACCCTTATCTGTTACCTATTTATTTGCCTAAGCTTACCTAATAATATTTTTATTCCATATTTTACTGAATCAATAATAATCAAGAAGAATAAAAGTAGATAGATATAGCTGTGTACAAGTCTTTGATTACCTATGTAGATATTTATTATTTCGTTCAAGCGTAAGTGGTGTACTTAGTATATTTAGTTATATTTTGCGTACTGTCGTGTATAGTTTGGAACGAAGACGCAAGCATCCGCGTTACAAAGTATACGCGATCAGTACACAGTATTACAATATCTTATTGTAATACTGTGATCAGTACGCAAAATTCGTGTACCTTATATTGTAATCACAGACTTAAAAACAGCATTACAATATATACACGAGCAGTTTCTCAGCAGTTTCCTATGGTTGCGTTCTGGCTATGTATAGATTGGAAAGACGCAGCGTCGCTCGGTATGATCCTATTATGATAGCACTGCAGCACTAAATAATAATATAATGACTATAGGTATCTGATTACTGATAGTAAGATTCGCCCAGCTACTGCTGGAGCAAAAATGAAATGGGTTCCCTATTTTATATTTTAAAAATATAGTGTGTATAAATTAAATAAAACAAAGAGTAATTTGTCTATATTGGTCATAAAATGCACATTAGATTATTTTGAGGTAATTGTTTGCGTCATCACTAAAAGTTCGATAATGATATCATAGTAGGTACGGTTATAATGAATAAAAGACACGTATTTCATAGAAGCATGTTTAATTTTTATGTTTTTGTAACAAATAAATATTATGTATAGGGATGGCTGAACAGCATAATTTTCATCGGCATGATGGTCGGCGCGTACGCGTGGGGGTCCGTGGCCGACTCTCTTGGCCGCAAGCGGGTGTTGATTGCAATTTCTTTCATCAACGCTCTGGCGATCGTCGCATCTTCCTTCAGCCAGAACTATGAACTGTTCATGCTTTTCAGATTCATCAACGGTGCAGCGTAAGTCACATATGTTTTTAGTTACTGGTATTTCCCCTTAGTCATCGTCTAAGTAATGTGATTTTTTGTATTGCTTGGCAATTAAAATTAAGAAGATTAAAATTCGTATTCGTTTTAAATGTAGGTATCATTCATGCAGTCATGCTTTATTTCTCAATTACACCAAATTAACTTCAATCAATCAAAACAAGTAGGTAATAGGCCTAATAGGTATTTTTTTTTCTAAATTAATAAAAGAATACTTGGACTATTATTTTAAATTTGGCTTCAATTAAATTGTAAATCCAACTTTCAAAGTTGATGTTTATTTTTAAATACTTACTAGTATTCTTCGCAAAACAACGAGTATTTTTATATCGTTTATCTGTTTTTAGATTGGGAGGATCAGGACCCGTCATCTGGTCCTATTTCGCAGAGTTCCAGCCGAAAAATAAGCGTGGTGCTATGTTGAGTTTTATGGCCGCTTTCTGGACACTGGGAAATTTGTTCGTGGCAGGCTTGGCGTGGGTTATCATCCCTAGCGGTAAGTCGGTAGACAACTTATTTCATGCATTGGTGTTAAATGATTTTGTTATCAAAATGATGTCTATAAATAAGCCAAACTTACAAACTGCACTATTTTGCATTCAAATTACCTACTTCATTATCGATACATCTTTATAAGTTCTACATTAAAATTATAATTTTATAACCCTAACCTATTAATAATTCTGTTTTAATTTCTCATTACAGAGATCGGGATTCAAAAAGGTGCCTTTATTTACAATTCATGGCGTATCTTTTTATTGGTGATGTCTCTACCATCGTTCTTGGTAGCCGCACTTTTATTCTTACTACCTGAATCACCCAAGTTTTTGATATCCACCGGACGCCATGAAGATGCATTAGAAGTATTTAGAGGCATTTATATGATGAACACGGGACGTAGTAAAGAGGAGTACCCAGTGAAGCAACTGCTTGTAGACGAACCGCTGCATCCAAAACAAGAAAAGCAAATTGAAGCTAATAAGGAGCCAAAATCGAAGTTAAGAAGAATGCTAAGTGATATCGTAGAACACAGCAAGCAATTATTCGTACCGCCTATTCTCAAGTTTACAACGATCTCTATCACGATTAATTTTACATTCCATATTGGGTGAGTACCCGCAGTCAATACCTAACTCTATATTAACTACTTACACTAATTTGTCTATCTACTTTATACTTACGTGTGCCTTACTTGAAAAATTGTTTTTTTTTTTATTTATTTATTTATTTAACTATTTAGAAAACAAAATTTCACATCTATTTCAAACACAATTTCGCGATGCGAGATTTGTAGCAACGCTCATAGTCGCATAAACACCGTTTGTTATTCGCAAGGAAGACAAAGGATGTGCCTACATACCTAGTACTTACGATTGCCTTATTTAAAATAATTCACATTATCAATTTGCACCAACAGATACTACGGACTGATGATGTGGTTCCCCGAGATGTTCAACCGTTTCGACGAGTGGTCGCGCACACATGACAACGCAGAGGCCGACATTTGCCAAGTCACAGCATACGTCACAAAGTTCGGTACACACTCCGCGGAAGCTAACTGCGATTCCCACATCAATTCTGATGTGTTCATGGAGTCTCTCATCACTGTGGCCGCTGCGATACCATCTAACATCTTCGCTGTGCTCGGCATGGATAGACTTGGCAGGAAGTTCTTCTTAGGTGGGTTGATGGTCTATATGTTTTGATAACTAAAGCAGAGAAAGAAAATAATATAATAAATGTTTAAGAAAAATCATAAGTAATTTAGGAATTTAGGTAGCAAAACCTAACCTGTTTTTCAGTGGAAAATCTAAATCAATTGAATGAAACCGATTTAATTCTGCCATATTAGTTCAAGTACCTACAAAAAGTAATTTTAAGACTTCAATAAATTTCCTTTTTATTACAGTATTCGCAACATTCTCAGCGGGTCTGTGCTCAGCTGCGATGTACTTCGTATACAACAAGACAAACAACCTTATAGTCAGCGCTATATTCAGCTCAGTTATATCCTGCGGTAACGCTTCCCTCGACTGTTTGATTACTGAAGTCTTTCCAACCAACTTACGGTAGGTTTATTGTTCGTTAATTCCTTGTTATTATTTTTACATTTTTTTCTATCAATTCAATCAAGAGTTTTTTATTGTAAATAATACTAGTCACATAATAGTTTGTAAGTTTAAGTATTGTTCTATTTTAAGTTTGTTCTATTTCTTAGCGTATAATAATTTTATCACGATGCGGACGTAATACAGCAGCAATAATAGAATCATCTAACAGCAAAAAAATTGCAAAGCTACCGCTCACTGATATTTTAAATCGCTTAAAGTTAAGTTATGCTGCTCACTTATTTCCTCGGGTTCTATTGAAGATTATTAAATAATCTAAACCTAAATTTTAGGTTTCCTATTGAGAAATGGGATAGAATTTTTAAAAGATTTTAAATTTCAACAATTATTTCGTACAGAGCTACCGGCGTCGCAGTATCCATGGTTGCGGCCCGTCTCGGTGGTATCATCGGCAACGTAGTCATCGCCACGTTGCTGGACACATACTGTCCCGCCCCGACCTTCATAGTGGCCGTGCTGCTCGCCAGCGGCGGTGTGATGTGCCTCTTCCTGCCTAACACCACGCGGCAGGCCTTACAATAACGACGATAAATTATTATACAAAAAGAAGGAATTTATTACAAACATATTTGAGCAGCTTTAAATTTTCTTGGATAATTTGAAAACTAAAAATTATAGAGGATTTTAAATTACTTTCGATAAACCATATTTACATCTGGTTATCCGAAACAGAATTACCTCATATTTAAACATTGAATTATTTGTAATAAATATAAAATACAGTAATTTTGTACTTTTTTCTCAATACATATACTAATGTACGTTTTTGTAAGTCCTGCTGTGTTGTGATAAACATTTAAGTATCGTTGTAGATAGTTTGTTCATATTTGTACAATATTTTTTTACTATTTAACACCGTTCTTTAATTTATGAACTAACAGAATGATAGTAATAACTAGCGTTTACGATGATGTTAAAATCGCGTTGTAACGCTTTACCGAGATAATTTTGCCATTGTTATTTTACATTTTAATGAAAGTATTATAGGTTAAGTCATAAACCGTACAGTTCTGTTATTACTTGCACATGTATTAAAACGAATTTATAAATTAAAAATTGTTACCGTAGTTTGTAGATATAGTTTAGTTTAAATCATAGATAAACCTTTAAACTCGTTAGAATACAAATTTGTAAATTCTTATATTCTGAACACATAAAATAATTTAAAAGAATCAAATAATCAATTTGTTAATTCATCATGTCATTAGGAAATAAGTATATAGAAATAAAACGATACATTGAATGAAGTTTATTTATTAAATCCTTATAGTACAAAGAAGTTTTTGTTAGACTTCATTGTCGTAGTTCTACATCCAGACATAGTTCACACAAGTTAATGTGCTTTCGACATTATGTTTAGTTACTTTTACAAATATTGTACTTAATATAAGTGCTACACAATTAAAATCAATGAATTTTTCATTTAGTTGAGACATTGTTTGACCACTTCTTGGTAAGCAGTAACCTCTACTGGTTATTTTTCTGTACCAAAGTATATAAACATATTTGTGTCCGTTTCGACCTTAGTAATTATAGCACAATTCAATGTACAAAATCTGCGTAATTGTACACAATGTTACTTATCAGAAGATGGATGACGTTATAAAAAATATTACAATATAACTTCATATATTACACATATGATCCAACAACATTATAATTATAAATTTTATTTTACAATAATAATCTTAAATTAAACTCTATATGCATAATGCATTAAACTAATAAAATAAAAGTAGACAGAGATGAATACAATCAATAGAGCATCAGTCATCTCCTGTTATATATTTACATTTGTGCACGTTTGAAACACGCACATGATTTTTCATCCTTATGCAATACATTACAAAATATAGTTCACTTTAGTCCTCACATTGTGATACATTATTATTCAATGAAATCCTTATAATATTATGTGTATTTTACTACACAACAGTTCAACTGACTTATATTATTCGCCGTAGGCTTTCATGATATTAAATAATATAAAAACTTAGCCTATTGCACATTGTATTCTTCATTGTTGTGATAAGAATACGTATATATTCTTACTACACGTGACCCATGGCGTTTAGCATCGCTAAAACCATGTATAAAACAATAATTGTCTCTCTCACATATGGTTAAACACTAGGAATTAATTAACTATTATTATGTGATAGATCACTAACAGAAAGTTGTATTGCCGGCTGTAGTGGGATCTCCACGGAGGCTTCAGAGATATCAGAACCAGGAGTTAGCATTCTTCTGGGCCACTGACTTCCGTCTTCGGTTTCCGATTCCCGTACGTCAATCGACGAGGGGGAGCCTGCGGTAGATTCTACTGATGATACTGTTCTTTCCGTAATCTCATCAGTCAATATAGGCATTGATTTTCCCACTGATTCTTCCTCTGTCAATAAAGGCATAGATATGGGACCGACGGCCGGTAAATCTGTTTCTTCCGTGACCACAAACGTCATCTCCGTATTAGGTGAAGGCAATAATGAAGTTCTATAGTTACTGTTACTTAAAGGGTCAGTAGTCTTAGGGGCTATTCGTGGATCTGTGACTGTTATCGGTAACTCCAGTGAAGTAGGCACCGAGTGAGGCGTAACACCAATAACTGCCAATCCGTCGTCTAAGCTCGACGGTATGGTCGGTTCCATGTCTACTTTCGTGGGTACTTCGACTGGAGTCATTATAGGTTGATTTAAGGTTGTACTAGTTTCTGACACTCTACAATGGACAGATACATTTGCATTCAGGTCCCGAAAATCGGGTGCATCATTTTGTGTGCTTTCAGCATGAAAAACATCACTATTAGCCAGCGCAGCCTCTAAAATATCCCTGCGTTCAGGTTGTGGAGCAAGGGCTGGTTCTGCCATTGGAACGAGTTGATTATTTTCTAATACTAATGGTCGATTATCTATTGCAGTAAATGTACCATTTTCTTCAACACAAAGATAAAATGAACCTTGTGGTCCTCCAAAATGCTCCCCCGGCACTGCCAGCAGTTGTCCATCGGAGAGTGGTGGAGTAGGTTGTGTACTTTGTTCAGTTTGCGCAACAAAAGTCTCATTAGGGCGAGCTATTGCCGTGGTAGGTAGTAATTCTTCAAAATTATCAACATTTGAATAATTTGAGGATGAGGGTAGAGAAGAAGATTTTGGGTTATTAATTGAACTGGATGAAATGTTTGTAGAGCATATTGGTGTCAATGCGGGCATAGGTGAAGTTGGTGCTGGGGCAGGAGCTATTGCAATTTCATGTTTTAATTTTTTCATAGGTGTTGGAGAATCAGCTAGATTTTTTCTCACCCTCTGCTTTTGTATAGGTACAAGGGTGTCAGTTGGAGATATTGTTATTGTTTTCTGTACGATTACTTTATTTTCATGAGACTGAACAGGAACTTTTTGAATTATTTGTCCTGTTCGCTGTAAATGTTCAAATTGTGCAGCAGTGAGTTGCATAACGGCACCCGACTTTTGTAAAAATATTAATGGCTCTGAAGAGTTTTTCTGGATAGCTTGAACAATTTTCTTGGGTTCAGTGGAAACTCGTTTTGGTGCTGGTCTTATTTCCGGTAATGGTGCTATATTTTGCGTAGTTGTTGCTAATCTACCTCCTACAATTAGTTGCCCTTTTGAAGTTATGATGGCACTTTTTTGTTTTGACACTATTCTAGATGGTGTTTTAACGGAGGCAACTGTAGTTACCACATTTTTTTGTTGATTAGAAGAATTTGTTGAGATACGTTGTGTTATTGTTTTAAGTTGTGATACACTTGCTTGCTGTTTATTAGGAAATAGAATTTTTTCGTGTTCAGGAGTTAAGACTATTCTTGACTGCGTGCCTTGTGCATTAGTAATAATCATTACTGTGTTTCCAGGAGTAGTAGTATCAGAAGCAGATGGTAACAATTTTGCTGACACTGGTTTGTTGTCAGATACAGTAGTATTTGTTTCCGGTCCTTTTCCCACTACAACATGTGCTTTCCCAGTTTGAGGATCTATAACAATTTTTTGTGTTCTGCCAGGTCTTGGAGAATTAGCCGATGGTAAAATTATGAACTTTTCTGCTTTATTAGTAGTTTGTGGAAGTGTTTGTATTATTGTGGGAGTTTGTTTTACTTCCTTTATGGGAGTTTCCGATTTCGTCATAATGATCTGTTGTTTACCCGTTGTTTTATCTATTACTAACATGGGTTTAGGGGATCCTCTTAATTTAGATGACTTGGAGAGAATATTAGGCGTTGTTACTTTATTACTATCAAGAGATGGATGTTGTATGTGCGATTTTATGTCTGGTTTATTAGAAGCCGAGGTTACCGTTATTTTTTCAGTGTGAGTTATCAGTTTTTTTCCTTTTGGAGTTCTAGTATTGCTGGAAGTGGTTATAAGATTTCCATCTGACATTACGAATGGCATTTTTTCTATACTTTCTGGTGTCAATATGTCATCAGACAAAACAATCGGCATTGAATTTATATCAAACACGGAGTCGTTGGGTTTTGACACTTCCTTCGCGGTTTTATTATCAACAACAGAGCTAGATGGTGTGATTTGCGGTTTTATCTTTTGAAGTTTAGGATTTGGTTTTGCAATTTTACGAATTTTTTGCTGAATAATGATTGTATTATTATCTGTTTGAATGTCTGGTGTTGTTTGTATTGTATAACTTTGTACAGAGGAACCATCTTCAGATGGTTTATTTGTGCGTGATAAAATGATTTTATCCGGTGTTGTTACTTCAGTCACATTATTCAATAAAGTTTTATTAGGTGTGGTACGTCTAATTATAATTTTTTGTTTCGTAGATTGCGGTTTTGGCTTTAATGCTGATTTGGCAACATCAATGTTTAATATTTTTTCTTTGTTTGAAACAATTAATTTCTTATTGATAGAAGCATTATTTGGGGCGGTTACATTGGAAGTGCAAGGACCTTCTAAAATTTTTAGTAATCTAGGTGTACTTTCGTTTTTGCTTGTGTTACCATTAATTATCTCACTTTTCTTTTCAGACGATTGTCCTAACACAATCTCAGTGGTATTTTCAAAACTATTGACGTCTTGTGCCTTATTACAGTAAAGTACAGAACTGATATCATTTTGTTTGCTAGCATTCATTTCTGATATGTTAATTTTATGATCTATGGATTCAGACATTTGAACTAATGATTGGGCAGCATTTAAATTTTCACTCTTTTCTTCCTCGCTTTCAAATCTAATATTATTTGTCAAGATGGGCGTTTTAACTATAGCTACATTTTCATTTGGAGTACTGTCATTTTCATGCTGTTTAGTTTCAGAAGCCCCGAATGAATTATTTTGGGGATTTTCAATTGTTTCCTGTACTTCTTCACTATTAATTGACGATATTAACGTTATTTTATCTTGACAATCAATTGATGCTTTATTCTGAATGGTAGTAGAAGGTAAATTAATTAAAGCTTCTGCAATTTGTAGATCCGATTCAGTTGGAATATTATTGGGAACTATTTCTATTATGTTTTCCACTGTTTTAGTTTCTATTGTTTCTGTTCCGTTTTTGTCACCATTTGTATCTATTGGATTTATTACCATTTCACATTTTAAGGAGTCTTCCTCATTGGAAGCTGGTTCTGGTTCTGTCTCAATTTCTTGATTGGGAACTTGACTTGTTTTTGTATCATTCTCAACTTGAGATGAAGGCTCGATTGTTGTTTCGATAATTTCAGATTCTTGATTCAATTTTTCTATAACATTACTTTTCATTTCTTTTAATTTATCCTCACAGCCATTAATATTAGATCCATTTATAGTGTCCTTATTATCATCTTCAAACAAATCTTCAGGAGGATCTACACTTATTACTTTAGTGACCCTATCAGCTTCTCTCGATACACTTAGTAAAGCATCTACAGCAGAGGCAGTCGATTCACTCATATATTGTTCAATTGATTCATTCTCTTCCAAAGGTTGATTCTTGGTTTGATTGCTACACTGTTCAGGTGAATTCAGTTCTAAGGGATTCTTGTTATTAAGAATATTTATGTTCTCACCTGATTCATTTATTAAATTCTTTTTTATATTTGTTTCAACATTTTCGTTATTATTTTCAATTTTAGTAAGTTCATTATCAATTTTATCTAAAGGTTCATTCTTATTTGTTTCCAGCTTAAACTTTGACACATCCTTATTTTCAATTTCAACAGTCACAGTATTTGTTTTAGTTGAGGGCAATGTCTCTGTACACAAATTGTCTGATTTGGAATAAGTCTTTTTAACTTCTTCCTGGATTTGATACTTTTCTTTTTCTCGCCATTGAGCAGCCTCTGCATTCATTTTCTTAAGTTGAATCTTTGGTGCTAGACGAGCAACTTTAACATGTTCAATTGGTGATGAAATTCTGGGCTCTGGTGATAGATTGATGTCGGAACCATTTATTTCCGAATCCGCAATATCATGCCTCTCCGCAGCGTTTAATTGTTCTGCAACATATTTGCCTATTGCATCTTGACTTCTAGAGTGGCGACTCCGAAAAAACGTTTTTGTTTTAAATATGGTTTTTGGCGGTTGAGGATCGGATTTTTTTTCTGGAGATTTACTGCCTTCAGTTGATCTTTCACTCTTTTTATCAGGAGATTTTACAATTGAAGGCTCAGGAAAATTTTCCTCGACTTTCAAAGGTTCTGGAACTGATGGTAATTCCGGTACAGTAGTTTTATTTAATAGTTCAGCTACTTCTCGTGCCATATCGTTTTCATCAATGCTAAGGCTTTTCGTTTCCTCTTTACGTATTGAAGGTTTTTTAATGCGTGGTATTTTTCTGCCAACATCAGCTTCTACTGGCCAATCTTCATCCTCACAAAAATCATATTTTGCGTCATTTGAAGCCTCTGGTTTTTCTTCTTTTTTTTCTGGAAGAGGAGCAATTTCACTAGGTGCCTGGACTGTAGGTAGTTCAGCAGGCGTTGGGACAGCTGGTGAGCCAGCAGCTATGGGTACATCTGGAGATGATGCCATGGCTAAGGTAGAAGATTCCCCATTTGAATCTTCATCACCATCGTCCCAATCGGCTAACAAGCTGCTCTTTATTTCCTCATCAGTTTTTATTTTCTTTACTTCAGGCAATGCCTCACTCTCAGCTTCTCGTTTTTGAGCTTGGTTTTTTCTGGGTGTTTTTTCAATTTTCTCTTGTCTCGGCTTTCTAGGTTTAGAAATTTTTGATGTTGCTTTTGAGGAAGATTTTTGTGCTTTTGGTGAAGGTTTTTTCTTTACTGGTGACGGTGTGTAGGGCGTAAATGTAGAGCTATGTGTTTTATTATGTAAAATTAATACATTTAACCTTGTTGTAGTAAATGGACATGCATGACATGCATAAATTCCGGTGCTCGATGCTGTAGGTGTGATGATTGCTGATTTTGTAGATTCTTGGTCATTAGATTCTTGTGCTTTTTCTTCACTTGGTTCTGAGCCAGCTCTGCTTGTGGAGGGAGTTGTTTCTTCAGGTTGACTGGGGGTTTTAGAACCTTGTAGTAGAATATGTACTTTGTAATTAGACTTTTCTTTTACCTGAAATAAGGAAAACAAATATTTATAAA
>CAJQZM010016330.1:0-15125 GCA_907164665.1 Colias nastes | reverse complement strand
TTTTTTCTATTCTCCCCTTGAATTCTATTCACCCCATTTTACGGTTCCTGTTTTAACTAATCAGTGTTGGCACACTAACGCACGGAAATAAATGTCGTTTTTTTTTCTATTCTCCCCTTGAATTCTATTCACCCCATTTACGTTATATATGTTCTGTGAGTAAATGGTAATGGCGCAAAAACCGGTCCGAGTGAGAGCGTTCCCGTTGGGAAATTGTCTCTTACCTACTAATGAGGTAACCACGCCCAAACAAAATAAGGGACAAATTGCTTGAAAAAAATCGCATGAATATCTGAATTGATAATATTATGTATATTGATAATACGCCACTTAATTTAATGTATGTTAAACTTAAACAAGGTATAGGTATTGTTACCGTAGAATTATAAACACGGTTAGATTACATATTGCTTAAAAATAGATATGCTACAGTCAAAACCCTGAACCAGTCAATATCCTTATTGACGGTTATTAAGCTTATTGACTAAGGGCGTCGGTTAATATCCTTATTGACTGATTTTATCTGATAAAATCATAAAATCAGTTAATAAGGATATTAACCGACGCCCTTAGTCAATAACCTTATTAACTGATTTAAAGAGCAGACATTCAGTCAATATAGGTTTGAATAGATTTTAACCTTAGAGTATATATTACAATAGTATAGAGCGCGTGTATTGCACAAATTGCTTAGTGCGCATCGTAGGCAGATGAGCTATAGATACTATATAGATGTGTGTGTGACAAATAGGGATGGGTAGGTATCAATTGCGTGTTGAACTATCGATAAGTTATGTAAATAAATATGTATCATAAGTAAATTTTATGTTCAATAAGTTATTAAAGGAAAAATATATGAATAAAGTGTAATTTTAAATTTGTTTACCAACTGAATAAAGTTTGTTTATTGCATTTGAATATTTCTTGTATTAATTATAAGTACTTTAAAAAAATATGTTTAATTGGAATATCAGTATTTTTTAAATAATAAAGTTAATAAAATAAAAGATCGGGTTTAGTGCTATTTCTTTAATAATAAATCAAAAAATAATAATAATGTTTTAAAAACGTTAAATAACGGTCAATAAGGATATTGACTGGTTCAGGGTTTTGACTGTAACAGATACATTGTTAAGATTTACATTATAAATCTAATGAAAAATAAGACTGAAATTTAAATAAAATAATATTTTTTGTTTAATATACGTTACTGAATAATACAGTTTATGCAATTTTTTGTAGTAATGTATACTAGCTACATATATACTTTTTGGTGCACCGTTAATAGTATAATGTCTTTAAGTAGGAAGAAAACAAACAAAATGCTGTAAATATGAATAATAACAGGATAAAATTTAGTTTATAAAGTATTCATGTAGCTATTTGCCTTAGGTACACAAATACACATGGTTAGATTTGTAGGGACCATGCTTGCCAGTGGATACCAACCTTTTAGGAAAATAAATGAAGGGTAAAATATTTTAATCTACTTTATTTCTCGTCTACAACATTTTTTTTTATATTTTATAGATTTTATAGTGGTTTAAATTTTATATCAGATACAACAGCTATATGATCTGATGGGAACACTATGCTAGGTAAGGCTGTATGTGCTTTCAATTCTTCCACACTGGGAAAAGGCACTACCTGCAAATGAAAGAAGTTATTTTAATAATACTTACAGAAACAAACTTGTTTTACTCACGAAAATGTTGCAATATTCCAGAAAGAGCAATTATAATGTAACAAAATGATTGAACATGAAATCTATTGAAATTTGCATGCACTCGCCACTTTCTATTATTTGTATAAGTACATGAATATTACTGACCTGTTCAACTTCAAGATTACTTTTATCGTAATAAATGTAATCTAGGCAATCTGCAAATCCCTCTGTAAAATTTGTATACTGAGGTGTTCCACAAGCACTACCTAGCTGAATATCTTGTGAGAGACTTAAATCACTAACAGCTTCCTCAGGATCTGTAAATTATTAACAGTACATAAAATATTTATTAAAATGTGATAAGTAAAATATCAGGATAAGTGCAAAAAACTTCTTACTAGATTTCCAGTCTGGTAAAGTACTAGGAGCTTTGCCAGTTGTATATAACTTGTAAATGCCAGAAGATGGGTCGCTGTTAAAGTCGCCACATAGAATGATGGATATTCGTTTGTCTGTATGCTGAAAATGTTTGAAATATTTTTTATCAACCTCTTCCAAACTGTCCAAACATTTACCTATGTTACCTCTACAGTACTATAATATTATGTTACCTCACCAGTACTATAATTATAAATATTTATAAATAGTGCAATATTTTAAGGGATAATTTTTGTCAGCAGGAGTTTGATAATAAAGAACTGAAATCATATCACAAATTTTCTTATTAACACAGGTTACAACCTATGTTTCTTTGTATAACTAGGAAGAACTAGACTTCGATATAAGCATTTTGCTTCTGAATTAATGACATCACGAGATTTAATAATAAGTAAAACAATCTAGCATTAATTTGTTAACAGAGGCGGCTCGTCCTAAGGAGCGCTGGTGCAGTGAACTCCCATAAATAATTATAATAAAGTTATACCTGCTCATTCATTTAATAATTGATATCACTATTTAAAATCTATCGTAAAAACTCCAATATTAATATGAATAAAATAAGTACAAATAAAATACATCATTACACTCTTGTTCATTTCATAAGTAACGCGCGAAACGGAGCTTACGGAGCGCTCTCGATTGCGCTCCTATGAAACAAGATTCAGTACATTGCCTTAATACGAAATCCAATAAGAGTGAAAGAGAAATTTCGCCACAGTCCTGTGCGAAACAAAAGATTTACTATGGAAAAATAGCAATTTTCGGAGCGCCGCTCACACGCGACGTTGCCGACGAGACGCGGCCGCATCGCA
Source organism: Colias nastes (assembly GCA_907164665.1). Classification (NCBI taxonomy): domain Eukaryota; kingdom Metazoa; phylum Arthropoda; class Insecta; order Lepidoptera; family Pieridae; genus Colias; species Colias nastes. The sequence goes on along the minus strand of CAJQZM010016330.1, from coordinate 12,206 downwards.
TGACAGCAGCAATTGCGCGCGACGTTGTCACTCCTATATTATAAACAAACACTATGAGTACGCTCGCGAATGCAAATTCGGGGATTTTCTAATTATTAATTGGTAATCATTGAATTTGTTTTGAAATAGCCTGTACTTTATAATTTTTAGTGTTTAAATACATATTTTATAATGTGGTGCTCATTTTTTTTTTCGTAATAAATTATCCCGATTAATAATTTCTACACACATTGGTTCTAAAACACTCAATCTTCATCATCGGATGTGTGATCAGAAGCTTCTAATTTTTTGAATGACTTTCTAAATTAGTGACTAAATTTAGGAAGGTGTAAAAAGTGCATAAGCCTTTTTACTCACTTCTATTATTCATTGATAATTTATTATATTGTCATTAATTTTGTAGTGTGTGTTCATAAATAATGGTAGTATTGATCTATAACGTAATAGTTACCATTTTACCTTTTTACATTTTACCATTTCAAAAGCAATATAAATATTTACCTCTGCTTGTAATAATTTAAGAATATTTTGCAGCCAATGTATAACAATCCCTCCTTGAATAAGTCGAATGTGATCTGCATCAGGATGAAAGTATAAATGTGTGTTACCGACAATAAGAATTTCCTTTTCATTGTCCAAAGAATGTAAAAATGTTGCACTTGCAACTGAAGATCTATCTAGCAATCTTTCCTTTAATCTATCACATTTTTCTATAGCATCCCAAATAGGTTTTAAATATGATTCAGTTTTAATTGCATCTGCTAATAATATTTTCTCATCCCCAATGCACCTGCAAATAAAAATGTTTACTTAAGTAAATTTTTTTTACTAAAAGTATTCACTTGTGAATGTTTTTATTATACCTAAATCTGTTTTCTCTGTAGAAACATGACAAGCCCTCTGCTACAGTTTTTCCTTTTTTGTAAAATAATCCTTTTAAGCCTTCATTTTCTAAAAAGCAGCTTAGTGAGTAATCAAATACTTTTTTGTCAACCTCTTGTAAACAGATTATATCAGCATTGTATCCTACAATTAAAATAACAATTTTCTTTCACTTTTCAATCTTCATTAAAAAGCTTTACAAGTATTTTACGAAACTTAAAGAAACAAGTTCTTAAACAAGTCAAAAATTTTATTAACAAGAAAATTTATATTTTAGTATGACTATTATTCAGAGCATCAATTAAACAGCACGGATTTATAAAAATTTAACACAATAGACTTTTAATTTAACAGCTGATTTTGCTAGTTAGCGGTGACATATTATATAGAATACATACCCAATAACTCTTTCAGAATAAGTTGCTTTCTGTAGTCTATTTCTAAGGCATAAGGAGGACAATATGGATGCAGAACTGTCCTTGTATAATCTGAATCACAATATAAATCTGCCAATATGTTGTATGTCACACATCGAAAACTGAAATACTTTTAAAATTTTAGCAATTATTTTATAATAAGAATATATTTCATAAGCTAAATTAATATATTTCATCTCTTTTACAGTCAAATATTAGAATATCATTATTAGGACAATTTCACTATTTTTTTAATTGCTATTTCAATATTATGTTCCTTTCAATTTTGTAAGAAATTCCTGTTGTTTTCAAATCAACTAGGTACAATATAAATACTATAGTACAAACCTTTCATTTTTCAACTTATTTTTAGTAAACAGATGTCTAGTTTCAAATGGGCAAGGGCCTGGACCTGCTTCAACACAACTTTTTGATATCACTTCAACACTAGGTCCTGTGGTGTTAATATTTCCTAAAAAAATAAGAACAAAATTAATAGGGGTATTCCTATAAGCACACAAAGCTAAGAGATTAGAAATAAATTGATAGGGAAGGTGACAAAATGACAAAAAAAAATGTTTTTTCTATAAAGCATAGAATAAAAATTACAATTATTTATTTAATTATTTAAACAACTTTTACATTACCTATGTAAACATATAACAAACATAACAGTACTGTATAGTAAAAAACAAAGTCACTTTCAGCTGTTGTCTGTACATATGTATGCTTAGATCTTTAAACGTATGCATTGTATTTTGACGCATTTTGTAAAGATTCCTCAGGAAAGTTTCAGTATATAATTTACAAGTTTAAGACAGTGGCCAGAGCCGCGGGCGGACAGCTAGTTTAATAATAAAATACAGAAATCAAATATTTGTTTATTATAAAAAAAGAATACTTACTTGGAATGCATTCTAGTTTCAGTTTCATTCCTATATCTTTTAGGGTAGGGGTATAGTAAAATGTGTTTGCAACAAATTCCCAGTTAATATGATTTTCCATTATAGGATTCCCATTTTCATTGACATCTTTGGCTCTATACCAATTAAATATACTTATAGACTTATCTGCATATTTTGTTTCTAAATTCTCAGGATAAACGGGAAATCCGATCAAAATACACTTGGGTAAGTTGAAATTTATAACCCAAGGCGCATTAAATACTAAATCATAGAATTGGTCTGAAATTTTTATTTTTAATGGACCTAACTGGAATAGTTGAATACAAGTATACATATCTGGAACAGCATTATGCTTTTCATCTAAAATTTGTACAGGTATATTTGATTCTTCACTTTGAGCTTTCTTTTTAACCTTCTTGTTAACCACTTTTTGTACATTCGTTCCAATACGCGTACATAAACTTTGAACACCTTCACTTGATTTTCTGCTTAAATTGAATTGTCTAAGTGTATTTTTAACATTGAATAGAAATGCAATATCAACTTTGTCTTCATTTTCAATGTGCCTAAAATAACATTTATTAATATTCATAGTTTTTGTTTTAGATAAACTTAATAAAGAATGGACGAAACGAATGCACTGATTAAATCCATATATCATAGCGATATCACATTAATAAAATATACCATGTGATTAACTCAAACAATAGGGAAAATTAATAATTCTTGTAAATAAAATTTAAAAAATAGGTTAGGAGTGCTAAACGTTAATATTTTGCCAAATGTCGCCAAATGTCAATTCAATTGTCAAATGTCATGTCCGTCTAATCTCACATCTCACCTAATACGTAGATACAAGGTAAATAATACAAAATTTCCTAATTTTGTAAGAAATCTCATTTTTTAGAAAAATAAATATTTATATAGTTAAAAAAGGACTATGTTAGCTCATGAAATTTTATTGTTTTGTCACCGATCCTTGATAACTGATAAGTGTACATAAATGTTCAAAGCGAGTCAAAATCTTTCGAGTATACTTTTTTTACTTCTGAGCAGGTTCGGAAGCGTGAAATTTGCTGTTCTATACTTAGATCTATATGATAACAGTTGAAGCTAATAAAAGTGTCATACAAAATAATTACTGTATATTTTATTATTTTTTAGTGTTCTCTTGTTAAAAGTGGTTTCTGGCAACAATATTGACAACGCAATGACAACGTGTCAAGTTTTGTGTACGTGTAGCACAATTTAGGGATGGCGATTCTTTACGAAAAAGATCGATTTTTAAATCGATTCGAATCGTAGTCTAATGAATCGATTCACGAAAAAATCGAGGCCTACAAAATCGATTCTTAAAAAATCGATCTTTTTTTCAAGTTTGCATTTACAATGTAAATTTGTATCAATTTTACTAAAAACAAGATTAATATTGCAATTAACGATATCTTATCAATAAAATCAGGGAATTCAAAAATAACAATTATTTTTATTACCGTATCAAACTATAAGGTCAACTATAAAAAAAAATAAGTATTTATATACTGAATGTTTTTATTGATTGCAAAAAAGTAAAAAATAAGGTAAGAGTTAAAAGTTTAAATATTAAGCATTGGGAATTATAACTGGGAACTATAGTTCCCAATGCTCAATATCTAAACTTTTTAAAAACAACAGTCTGTCAAGCCTTTTGGGATCCAAGCGGTTACGCTCATCACTTGCGATGTTTCCAGCAATTGAAAACAGGCGCTCACAAGGAACGGATGATCCAAGCTGTCAAAGACTACAAACGTAACTTTTTTATTAAAGAGAGGCGAGTAAAGGATACTAAACATACAGCCATCTCGCGAGTTTATGAGTAGTTAACTCTTTAACCGGCAGCACTCTTATAATTCAGGCACATTGAACTAAATGCAAATAATTGTATGTTTTATACCAAAACAGAAAAAAACGAATGTCGATTTTCAAGGGTGATATATCGATTCAGTGAATCGACATAGTACTTCATATCGATTTAAAAAATCGATATTTTCTGCTCGAAAAATCGATTCTTCGATTAATCGATCTCAGATCGCCATCCCTAGCACAATTCCCGTTCACCATCCGTTCACCCAGTTGACGTATATTTGTCTATTGGAAGTCCAAGATATTTCATTGCAGATATCTCTGTACAATATACCGTGTAACGTGTTAAAAGTGAATTAAAACTAATTTATCTAAAATGGTAAACATCACACACATAAAATTGTGATACTTATGAGTTAAATTAATTGTATAAATAATTATAAAACCTATTTATTTCAGCCAGCTGCTCCGAGTTCTACATCGGTGGGATCAGGGAGTCGGTCTCCAAGTAAAGCATCGATTGCTCCTAGAGCATCTAGCGGCGGTACTGTAAGGCAACGTAAATCAACAACCACGACAACAGCTGCAAGAAGCCGTACTACTGGCGCTGGCTCTGGTGGCATGTGGCGTTTCTACACTGATGACTCCCCTGGTGTTAAAGTGTGAGTAACTGAAATAGTGATTCATTCAAAACATATTAAATGTTGATAAATTATTTTGTAAATATTGTTTTATTTTTCAGAGGCCCTGTACCAGTGTTAGTGATGTCTCTTCTCTTCATTGCCTCTGTTTTTATGCTGCACATCTGGGGAAAATACACTAGGGCTTAGAGATCCTAATGAGACTGTTTAAGGAACTTTCAATTAATGGGGAGAGAGTGAATATTTAAGTTATGAGTGATTAAATATTTGGTGAATTTATTATAAATATTTTTATGTTGTATGTTACTTTGATCTTAACTTTTATTCTAGATTTAAGATTATGTCATAAATGAATAAATACATTTTAAATATGAGTCTTTTTCAATTTTTGCATGAATAAATTTAAACTCGATGTCAACAGTACATTTGGGACTATAATAGAAAAAAAAAATTCTAATTATTAATTACTAGCTGTGCCGCGCGGTTTCACCCGCGTGGCTCCGCTCCTGTTGGTCTTAGCGTGATGATATATAGCCTATAGCCTTCCTCGATAAATGGGCTATCTAACACCAAAAGAATTTTTCAATTCGGACCAGTCGTTCCCAAGATTCGCGCGTTCAAACAAACAAACAAACTCTTCAGCTTTATAATATTAGTATAGATAGTCATTAATATTTTTAATGGAAAGTAATTAGAAAAATTTTCTTTCAATTATTTTAAAGCACCAAGGTTTACAAAACTATGATACAAAAAGGTCCTCACATCTATAAATTTTGTACTTATACGAAATTAGTTTTAATTTTAGAATTATTGTGAAAATTGGATACTTTCCCAGTTTTTTCATACTGTATTAAACAATATGATCATATTTAGTTAACATATTGCTATGGTTGTATTGTTATGATTTATTCATGAAATTTTAATTTTTTGAGCAGAGAATAGTAAATAAGAATAACACAGTATTTTCAACTAAGTTGGGGTACCCCTATAAGCAAAGCTGCATAATGTGGTGATTATTTGTATATTTCATACTAGCTGTGCTCCGCGGTTTCACTCGCATTGCTCCGCTCCTGTTGGTCTTCGTGTGATGATATATAGCCTATAGCCTTCCTTAATAAATGGGCTATCTAACACTGAAATATTTTTTAAATCGGATAAGTAGTTCCTGAGATTAGCGCGTTCATACAAACAAACTCTTCAGCTTTACAATATTAGTATAGATTAATTAATTAGGTATATATTTAAAACATGTATAAAACTAAAATAAAATACATTTGAAAAAATATTTTTCTTTATTTAGAGGTAAGTACATTTAGCACTGGTTCATAAGTTTAAAAGTACATGTAAAAATAATAGAAAATAATATTTACATACACTAAACATCAGCCTTATATTTAATCTCAACTTATTCTATGTAGTTGCCTGTTATGAACAAATCCATATTTAAATTAATAAGCTAAAAATATTAATTAAAAATAATACTTCATATTACTAAATACTTTCATCAAAAATAGCAGTCATAAAAATAGAGAGCTAAGATCTTTTTTATTTTAAGATTCTGTATGTAAATTAACAGAATAATACAACATTTAGAGGTGAACACCATGTTTGTTTAAAAACTTGTATATAAAAGAAAATGATGGACTATTTAAAGTACATAGATGCTAAAAGCTGTGTCATGAATACCTCATTTATTATTTCTTTACTTTAGTTTGACCATTACATAATTATTATTAATAAAGAATTGCTACATTCCTTTCCTAAAATATCTTATATATTTAACTTAAAAGTAATTTGTAAAACAGGTAAAAAGATATGATTCAGTTAGTAAGGTACAGAAAATTAATCAAACATATGCTTCAACATGTCTTCCTCTAATTCTATCAAAAAATTGGTGCCATGACACTAATGTTTTACTGGACCAAATCCAAAAACTTGAAGTAATGCCAACAATCATAGTCATAAGGTACTTAATAATGAACATTTCAAACTTGGGTCTATCTGTTTCTTGACTTGAGAAAGGACATGGTATTGAGTATTGTGGAGAGGAACACATATCACGATGCCATGTTAGCATCCAAGAATCAAAATGTGCCTGTTCATAAAATAAACAAGCAATAACAATTAGGGCTGGAACTGTATAAAGTACTCCAAAAATACCAATACGAATCATTAGCTTTTCCAATTTGTCCGTTTTAGTTCCATCATGCTTCATTACAGTCCTTATTCTGAATAAAGACACAAATCCTGCTAGCAGAAATATTGTGCCAAGAACCAAATATGCACACAATGGCACCAGCACAAAACCTCGTAGAGCTTCGGCATCCCATAAACCAACATAACATACTCCTGATAAAACATCACCTGTAAATAAATAATTTAAATGTTAATTTATCAATAAGTCACATACAAATAAAAAATTATACAGGCCGATTAAATATTAATAACATATGAAAAGATACTAACCATCAACATTTCCCATGGCTAAAATTGATATTGTTTTAACTGCTGGCACTGCCCAAGCAGCCAAATGAAAATACTGAGAATTTGCTTCAATAGCCTCATGTCCCCATTTAAGTCCAGCTGCTAAGAACCATGTCAAAGTAAGTATTACCCACCAAATACTGGAAGCCATACTGAAGAAATATACAATCATAAACAATATGGTGCATGGTTCATGTTTTGTGCCTTGTGTAATAACTGTGATGTTAGGTAATCTTGTACCACTCACAGTCATAGGGAATGGACCTTGACAACTCACACTATCTCCCGCACCCCAACCCATGATGTATGCTGCTGCAACCATTAGATAACATACTGACAAAAATATGATTGGTCTTTCTGGGTATCGGAAACGATCAGTATCAATTAAGAATGTGAGCACAGTAAAGAGACAACTTGTAGCACAGAGTGTCGCCCATATGCCGATCCACAATCTGGCAAAATCTTTCTCATCTTTACTAAAAAACATGCCATTACATGGTGCACCACAATCATATTCAACTTTGTCTCCTACTTTGAGAGAGTATTCTAAATCTAAATTTTTAGGAATTTTAAATTGAACTGGGCATACAAATCCATAATTCTTAGCACCACGAAGCTTAGACGGATCTCTATCAATGTTTGATTTGTATTCCACTTTAGGAAGCCTTGTTTCTGATTTTTTCCGAGATACTTGCGTTACATTGTGGTCGCCAAAGCATATAAAATTGTCATCTGTAACTACAGGAAATCTAGAACAATTTAGATGTTCCGGCCATAGAAATCCATATCGTGTCATGGATACATTGCAATCCATTTGAACTGTTTCACACAAATGACGACATGGTGGTATCGGAGTATCTAGTATAGTACATACGGGAGCATACACTGAACATAAAAAGGATTTCAAATCAGGTGAACAGTTGCTTTTTAAGAAAGGCGTAAATAGACTATATACTTCAGAGCCCGCATCTTCTTGTTTCGTGTGGTCTAGTAAATTCGGGAAGATTGTTTGATTGTATCGTATTTGCTGACAGAAAGAAATTGTTATTGGTTCACAACGTCCATGATGAGGCAGAGTATCTCCTTGATAAACTGTTACACGTGAACTTTCAGAAATAACAAACAAAAGAAATAATGCATGTATAAACAATATCCATATTCTGCCCATATTCAACGAATTTTTTAACCGTAGCGTGTATTACTTTTGCACATTAACTTATATTTTTTCACTCATTTTTACTCAATCTTTTGTTTTTTGTTATAGACAGTAACATTTTTTATAAAAAAAACCGTGTATAGATATAATTTTAATTCAATACAATCATCATGTGTTATCACAAATTGACGCCCTTTGCAATGTTTTTTTTACTGAACCATAGATTTGGCATAGACTGTGGTCTATGCTATAGATTAAATATAGTCAAAGAGCCGTGGCCCATGTTCAAGTTATATAGGACAGAACTTTGGGGACTCCATACACTTGAGTGAACGGTGAGTTCTTGTAATTGATTTCTATACCTATTAATTTAATTTTTTATTTACGAGTAATTGGAACTAAATTAAATAGGCGGCACGTACCTAATACTTTATTTTTGACTTCTGGTACGCTAGGACTAGCGCCAAAATATGTTGATGAAAATATTATAAGTACCTACGTAGAAGTCGTAGACAGAGAAACTAATAGACAAAGGTACTCTGTAACCGCGACTGAGACAAAGATAGTTTGTAAATGTATAGGTTGAATGTTGCCACAGTATCCGAGCTCCCGGGTGTTTTGGAAAGGGTAAATATTTTTAGGATCAATAAAATAAAACCAGTTATGAGATTTTTCTTTTGTCTTTATAATCAATGTAGTAGATACAAAAAAATATAAATAGATTGATTATTGATGACGAAACAATGTTAATTTCGTGTACACATTTCTTACTTTTTCATTGGCTTGTTCATATTTTACAATATTTTGTGAGAATCCAATCTTTTCTCCCACTTCGATCCATTTATTACGTAGGTCTGGATCATCTGGAAACAAATCGATAAAATATAGGTTAATAATTAATACTCGCAGGTAGTTCAGTTCTCTAAAATTATAAGTGTAATTTTATGTCAATCACAATTACTATGAGAAATAATAAATTAAAATATGTTTTCGATGCCAAAGTCTTCCCGAAACACTGGGCTATTATGGGATTTCATATTCATTTACATACTACTAGTACTTTCGAGTTTCGCCATATTGTCAAATCAATATTTTTGAAGTAAAACTTCTTTAGGCGCGACTAGGGAGTAACTCAGATTTTTTTTTCTGACGGAAGTAACGCTTACTATAGTCTGTGTAGTTTCCGCCATTTAAAAATAATAATTCTGATTGGTTGTAAGTATATGTCATATACTACACGCTTCTTGACTTATACGCCAGCTAGTGGCAAATATCATAATCAATTAGGATTATTTATTTTCAAATTTTCAAACGGATCAATTGTGAATAGCAAAGTGAATGAAAAATTCAACAGTTTTAAAAACATTATTTTAAATTGCAAAATTTTTTGAAAATCTCTAAATATACTTGTTTATTTATTACTTTTAAAATAAGTAAATTAAAAATAAATTTTCTGACAATTGCGACATTTTATAATATTCAATAACAAGGTTATATTGACATGTGCGTTTTACTTCAATCGCGCGTAAAGGTTACACGCACACACTTTTTTTTATTGATGATCGGGGTATTATTTTTCCCGACACTGGCAACACTTACTTGTTGATGTTTATAGGTTATTGAATGTAAAAATCGATATTACGCTAATATTTTCCTTGTTTTAACGCGACTTGTTGTTACTTTAGGCTAAAGTATAAATAATCATCACTGAGAAACTATAAATATGGACAATAAAGTCGTACTTACGCGTGAAAAGACACACCGGCAATTTTCTTCTCACTATCGCTTAAACATGCAATAACACGACAACGCACCATTCTATTTACTTCGATGTCTATATTAGGATAATTTCACCGTCTTTTCAATGTACTCGTATCGATTTTTTACTAAATAATATCCAAAATTCGAACACCAAGCACGATGAAGGCACGAACTGTCAAAGTTTGTTTCGCAACTCAAGTTGCAGACATTGAAAAACAGGTTACGCACTAAGGGACAAAAAATAGAGTATTTGTGTCTTTGTCTTATGCATTTGTTATGGTATTTTCGCTCTCTTTCTTGTGTAAGTGAGAAAGGTATCGTCATTTGGTCTATTAGTTACTCTGTCTACGGTAGAAGTATTTTATAGATTATTATGTTGCCATGTATGACTGAAGATTTTTTTCTCATAGCAAGTACTACAGAGTTGTCAAATGTCAAATTTAAAAAAAAAACAACATGTCAAACTTTTGAATAATTTAAAAAAAAAACATCAATATTTTCAACAGCTGGTGTGTATTTAATTTTACATTTTATTAATTAAACATGCATAAGATTTGATAAATAATACACGAATATATGCAACAATAATAAGACAAGTTAAAATAAATCAAATTTACTATACGTTTTTTCATGAGTGTTCTGTGATTAAATTTCTTATTAATTTCAGTATTTAAATCGAAATAAATTCTCTAAAACCTACAACAAGATTGCCAGACAATTATGGATCCAGATAATGAAAATCTGGATTTCATTAAGCTAATTAATATCAAGGGAAATGTTGATAATATTACACCTCATAAAATAGCAGTTGTTGCGTTTATCCGAGAGTATGGATTGTTAAAGATAGAAGGTAAGGAATAATGATTAAGAATAAATATTTTTTGTTGTAACTTGTAATACATTTTACAGTGTTTCATTAAATTTTCAGCAAAAGAGATGACCGAGCGGACTATGGCTCCTAAATATAGAAAAGATTTCTGCATTCTAGCTTTAAAATTAATACAGGTGAGAGTGACTAATAAATACATGTAAAACCAAACAATATTGAATTTTGATTTTAATAACATATTATATTGATTGTAGTGTCCTGATATGGAGTTCAAGGAGTTGGAGGCATTACTAACAAATGGAAAATATAATTTGTTGAGTGTACATTTACAAAACTTTTGTGTTCGATTGCAAAATATTTATGTCAATGGAGTAAATGCATTAATGGACTGTGTCACTTCAACTATAGATAAACTTATGGTTTCACCGTTGGTTGACCAGCCTGAGTTGCCCACATGCACAATAACTAGATGTAGTGTATTAGGTAAATGATTAATGATTTCACCCTACATATTTTATGTCATACTAGACACCTTTAAACCTCAGCCACATAATGGGTAAGAAAGTATATTATTATATTTTTGAAATTGCTCCTTGAATATCACTGAGGAGAAATATCATTATTATAAAATTGTAAATTGTCCACATTCAGTCCAGTATATAATTACAATTTATTGTATATATCAAATTATGCTTATAAATAAGATTCTTTCTGCAAAATTTAATTTTTCTTTTACAGGATTTTATTTGAGAAGAATAATGCTTCATTTTGATAAACTCACATTTGTGCAACTGGGTTCATTATACAAATCTTTTTGCCAATATTATCAAAAAGGACGACCTGGACTCATGATGAGATCTTTGAGCAAAGAGGTTTTAACTTTGATATAAAAAATATGATATCAATCATACTTAATGTTTTCTTTTAAAAATAGTCAGATAAATATTTTTTTTACAGAAACTCAACAATACTGAATCACAGAATTTGTCCGCATCTGTTGTGGTAGATGAATCTAGACCTCAAGAGATAATATCCAGAATTAATATAATAGATAGAGATAAAATTGATAAGTAAGTAACTTTAAATTTTAAGGCATAAAGGTAGTTAAATGATTGGCACGTAAATTTTGTAATGTTAGTTTCAAACATTTGCTTATTGAATAGACTAGATTATAAATGTAATTTATCATTTTCATATTTAAATTTTCACTTTTGTAATATTTTTAGTGGTTTTGAAGAATGTCAATGGTCACGTAAACAAGCAGAGCTTTTCACAGCTCAACAAGCAAAT
>CAJQZM010016324.1:0-10309 GCA_907164665.1 Colias nastes | reverse complement strand
TGTTTTATATTAGAGAATCTTAACATAAAATATTATAGTATCTTCACCGTGTGTGACGCGCTTTATATTTGATTCAACCTACATACATGAGATGATTCATTTAGTACTAAATGCAATGTCATAGATATTAGCAATAGCATTTTAATGCAGTAGTTAGTTAGTTTCTATAAAGCATTTAAGTCTATGTATCTATTTTAATTTCAGAAATAGTGGCCATTGCCCCATAGATAATATAAACCTTAGTATGAAGGTTGATATATTTCCTGACAATTATACAAAGAGGGAGATTCTAGAACAAAGGATGTCTTGTCCGTTTGCTTCAAAAGGTGAGTTTCAGTTATATTCTAATTTATAAGAAAATACATCTGAAAATATAAAAAATAAAAATAATTTCATTATTTTTTCAACTCTTGTTGTCTCATTAGAAATCAAATAAAAACAATGTTATATGTAATATGTAAAGAAAGGGGATCATTTACTATATTAAAAATTACAATACTGGAGTTTACAACTGTAATAAATCAACTTCATCTCTTAAAAATTGTTCACAAAATATATTTCGGTATCTATATTAGAAATTGGGATATACTGTATAATAAAATATTATGTATTTATAATTCCAGGATGTACAGTAAAAGTGACACCCTTAGACCTAGACACACACATATCCACATGTGAATTCAACCAGCCTGAAGCATCAACGCAACACAATGTTAAAATACCCTGCTCATTCAAAGCTGTTGGTTGCAGTGAAATCTTTGACAGTCAGGAAGATGCCAACACACACTTGCATAATGATGTCTTGAGCCACATGAGTGTGAGTAATTATTCTTAAAAATTTGAGTTACTGTATGTCATATAAGCGTGAGTAATTATAACTATTTTAATAATATGGAAGTTACTGTATGTGTAATGTTCTTTTGCAAACTGCTCCTATATAGATCAATTTCAATAAAGGAAACATTGCCATGACATATTGCTATAGATTTATAGACAATTAGATTCACAATCGTAAAATTTGTGAAAAAATGTCGGAGCGGTATTATTCATTGAAATTAACACGTTATTTAGTGGCAGTAATGTTCATAGTCAATTGTACTAAAACTCTACCTAATACACGCGTAGGCATAGTTTTGCTTCGGACAATTTTTGAGCGTGTTTGTATTGACAACATGACAATATGTCATGACACTGTAAACAAATATTAAATTTAACTAATCTTAATATATTTTTCAAAAAAATATAATTTTTTTCAGTTACTAATGAATGCTTATTCGAAAATCAAAATCGACAACGACATGTCAAACGCAAGCATGGATGGAAAAGCGCAAGAGGCTCTGTTGTGGGACCCGCCTGAAAAGGGAAGTGAGGGGACACCGTCCCCACCCATTAATGATACAAGTGCGCTTATAAGGTAATTCTCACTAAAATTGTGAGCCAGAAAAAGGTGTATGTATGGACATGGACATTGATCATCAAAAAATGTTCTTACTTTGTGGTAGCAGTGTTCTATTACATTGCTATTACATTATCTTTTACATTGCTCATTGTAATGTGTACGAAGATTTTTTACAGACCCCTGTTTTATCAGTAAATTGTAAATATGACTATAATATTAAACATAGATTTTCCAACCTCTTCTTTCTTATTCCAGAGCCCTCTTCGAAAGAGTGGTTGTTTTAGAACAAAGGAACCGAGAACAAGATATAGTAATTGCCAATATTTCCAAGCAATTATCAGCATTTGCTGTAGCAAAAATGAAACAGAACAATGATATGCTCCTGCGCTACTGTATGGGGCATTATATATGGAAGGTTGATAACTTTAAAGCAAGATTGGGTGCTATGCTCAAGGATCATAACAAAATGTTGTATAGCCCTGGGTTTTATACTTCTCCAAATGGATATAGGTAAATATTTTTATTTGTTATCAGTTTATTGGCTATTCACTTTTACACATTATTGACAGCCTATATTAATACTAACTCAAGTTAGGTTTTTTGTTGTAGCAACACATCATTTTTAAAGTTAACTTCTCTATAATAACTTTGATTGCATAATGTGTTGACCAGAATTTCGCTATTTCTCAAAGCCTTCTTAAGAATCATCAAAAATTTTAAAAAGAAATAACTAATATAAAAGAAATTCTGCTATGCAGTTGAATAAACTTAACTCAAACGGTAATCATATCTATATAATTTCAGATTCTGCGTCCGTCTCAACATTTCCCCCCTTAACCCGCTGTGCTTCGCCCTCCACGTGCACCTAATGAAGACAGAAAACGACGACTATCTAGACTGGCCTTTCAACGGTCGGATTTCCTTTGCTATGATCAACCAATATGACCATGAATACACTCAACGAGACACAATGATGTCTAATTCATCTTTAGTAGCATTTAGAAAACCAAATACTGAGATTTGTGTCCGAGGCTTTGGGTACACGGAATATGCCGTGGTCAGTGATGTAGTGAGAAACGGCTTTGTGAAGGACGATGTGCTGATCATAAAAGTGCATATTAAGTGTGTATGACATGAGGAATGATGTTTTTGTTCTATTTATTCGTTTTGTGATGGGGTTTTATATATTTAATGGTTGTAAATGTAATGTAGACTATTGAGTAAAAAAGTAATGATGATTCAAATTTCATATCAAAATGCAATTTTACTAGCCTGTTTTTACAAACACTAATAACTTATTTCTTAGTGCCTTGAGTAATTGGTGCAGTGATACAAATATTATGGTGCATACAAAAGCGCATTTATATATGAGCAGTATATTAAAAATACATATATTAAAATATATTAGACTTTAGTTCTATTTGTTATAAAATATAATAAAAAAAAGCTTTTTTATTTCAAGATTAGGTATATATTTACGTAAGTACTTAATTTCCAAATAAGTACAATAATTCACAAATAGCTTATTGGAGGTATAGCTATCCGTTATGCAAACCAATTTAAAAATGTGTGTAAATGAATATATCTTTTATATTTTTTGAGTTACCTTAAACATTCCAATATTTTATAGCATAAAATAAAACGAAAGATGTGATGAAGAATGTGTCATTTTAGAATATTGTGAGACCAATAATTTATCTTTATATGAAGTAATTTACATTTTACTGTTACTTAATTATTTAATTGAAACTAAGTTAAAAATAATTTTATATATTTCCAAGTCTATAGATGTTAAAATGTTATGAAATTCAATTGTTTAATTATTCTATAGAGCTTAATATTATTACCGTCCATTGTGTAACATGATCAGTATTTAAATAATCTCATTGTATTTAAGATTATTATTGTTATTTATTTTAAATGAGTTAAACATCAGCGGTATAAAATGAATCTATTATTTTGTTGTTTGTATATCAATAAATCTTTTTTAAAGAAACAAGGATTTTATTTAAAGAAAACACCAACATTCCATGTATATTGTATTAAACACTTAATTAAAAATTATATATCAATTATTACAAATGATTAAAATATAGGAATTATACATAATTATATTGAACCTTATTCTAATGACATAAGTTCCTATCACATCCATCCATCACAATCATTTTCGTACGATAGTAATTTACCCCGTCAATTTTTTTAAATATTTTATTTTTCTCTTATGTAGTTAAACTACGCGTCAATTTGTACGCTAATATGGCAACCCCTTTGCAAATGGCAATACCATAGACAATATTCCGAATACTTTTAAAAAATACGTTTTTTTTATATATAAAATACAATTTAAACACCGCACGCCAATTTAAGGAAGACAACTAAGAGCTAGCGCGCACAACAACTTTGTCTCCGCAACTATTTTGTCTCCGCAACTATTTTGTCTCTCCACCCATGGGCTAGTATGAAAGTGCGCGCACGTAGCGGCGCAACTCCCCATACAATTGATGGGAGAGACAAAATAGTTGCGGAGACAAAGTTGCTCGTGCGCGCTAGCTCTAAAAAGCAAACTATCCAAAGAGAGACACAATAAATATCACACATCAATTTCATGTTTCCATTCAACATTAAACTTATAATTATTGGGTCCATGTTTTGCATCTGGAATGTTCGAATCAATCGGATTGGACTCAAATTATTATTTTCTACTTCATACTAATTATCACAGTCACAGTAAACAAAATGCGTGGGTTTAGTTGATAATATAAATAAACAATTCACACAATGCCACCCATACCGATTATAACTTAACTTACACAGATCTTTAAAGTAGGCCGCATACAAAAGCAACCGCTTAACATTTAAAGAGTTTTATCAAATATATCATGATGATATTATACCATACTTTTCTATGAAAACTACATTCATTTCGTATAAAAATACAACACTACATCTTATACATACGTATATAATATACTTGGTTAATTAATTATATTCACATGATACGATTAAGTAGACTAATAACTGTACTTAGAATGGTGAAATTTTATAATTAGGTAAAAAATACCTAACACTGGTAGAGCACGAATTCGTTATGAAATTAGCATTATACTCCCGCTAGAAACACGTTGTTTTTGAGAGATATAAAATCATTGCTTGCAATGTTTTACAGATTTAGGAACTTAAAAGTTATGTATAAAGTCAGTACATATAATTATTGAACGATATGAATGCTATCTTAAAGTATTGATTACTAAATCATAATTTGACCGTTACAATTAAGCTTACACAGTACCTATAAGTCGGCGTTAAACATGTAATTTGTGAATAAATCTTAAATAAGAAAATTTGTAGCCCCTTAAAATATACTAAATACATTAACCATGAAATCGACAAGTGAAGCCAAAAATGCACATAATTTGTAAGTTTGCTTTAAAAATTAAGCCTTATATTACACATTACAACTATTGTCACCAAATGTACAGTTCCTTTGTATAACATTGTAAATACAACCTGATACAAATGTGTAAACATATTTGTATTGTACGAGAACTTGTATCGTTAACCATACCCACTGAATATAAGAAACCAGACAGAATAAACACGGTATACCGTTGAATTCAAAGAAACCCGACATAGTGTAGCTCAAGAGTCAAGACAGTAGACTTTGTTATTCCGCTTTTGTCTATACTTTTGCACAAATTAAACTAGTTCCACAAACGTATCTATTCTTCTAAATTGACATTTATCACCACCCCTTTCTTGTATAGCTAATCTTACTTCTTCTTGTCTAAGATATTTCTTATGACCAAGTGCAGATGTTACCGTCTAACATTTCTCAGACATGCAGATAAGCCATATATCTCACAAATTAGAGCAGTAGTGTACAACGTGAAGTTACACTACTCCAATATTTTAGCTGGAGACCATAAAACCCTACCCCTACAACTCTGCAATCCATTTTAGCCGCACCTACTCTCCTACCACTTTTGAAGTGAAACTTCTTTAGGCGCGTTGAGAGTAAAATTTCAAGGTCGCGTCATAGCAATATCGTCACGTCACGGAGTCAGGCGACGATTTTTGTATCTTTGAATCTTTTTAAAGAAGTTTCACTTCTGACACGTGTGACACACGCTCTTTTTCAGTCTTAGACCACACAATCCTACCCCCTCCACCTAACCGCGAACCGTCTAACCCGTGCAAAATGATGTACTGGTCGCCTATATCCAGCGCGTACAGCACAACCCTCAGAGGGAGCTACTGGAGTCCCCCGGGAAGTGCAGCAGGTTGTCCCCGCTGCAGCTGGGCGTGGGGGACGAGGGGGGGTCCAGTGACGCGCGGGACGTCGAGCTGAAACTACTAGAACTGAGCTCCTCTTGTTCAGCTTCGAAGCGATTTATCGCTGGAATTGAGAAATGGTACGTGAAATAGTGGTACTTGTAAAGATGGAATTTGATGATGCATGTTCTGTTGTGAAAGTTTATGAGTATCTTTTGTAATGTTCTCTGATGTTGTGGTAAATGATGATAGTAATGATAGTTTTTAATAATTGAACACTGTTCATGTGAATTTAAATTATCTTCACGATCTTCACGACATCAAATTATAAAAATTATTGATTTAAGAACCATATTTGTTGAATGAAATAATAAATGACTGTTTCAAGTTACCCATAGAGATAATTTGACCCCTTATAATTTCGTCAAGAAATCATCAGAATATGAAATCAATTTCATTAATCTGGTTTAATGAACCTTTTGAATTAAATTAACAATAATTAACAATTATAAATGATGTTCTTTATATCAAATATAAAAATATTATAAGTGTACATGTGCAACAATTTAAATTTCATGGGTTTAAATAGGGATACAAAATAAAATGCAGTAGTGGTTTTTGAATTGTCATTTTATTTCTAAATAATTTTAACACTCCACGTCAATAACAAAGTCACACGGTTAAAATTTTGCCAAATTTAAAAAATCGCGCCAAATCGTTCAAAAATATAACAGTAAAGAAGCTAATTTCATTAATTTTAGTCTATTTTTTAAGTCGAAAGTGCAACAATACGTGGGTTACTGTAACTTTAAAAAAAGCTGTATATGATCAAAGAGTTAATTTTTACTGAGCTTAAAACAGGTGTTATGCTGATCACTGCAATTGTTAAGTCTCAAAAAAATGTTATAATTAAATCTCTCATTAAAAATTGTTTCTTTTAACAAGAAGTCTGAATTATTTTGATTGAAATTCCAAATGTAAACTACAAGGCAAAAATTGTATAATTCGTTTTAACAAGTCCAAATTTGCACGTCTCAAATATAGATACTAAAACTTTCCACTATAAGCAGCGCTGACTCATCAGGCACTAAATTTAGATTCTTAAGTGTAAAACTAATATTCAAAGTGTAAAATGGATACATTTCAGTAATTAATTTCATTCATCAGTTGAGAATGATGCGACAATATATTTTCTCATTAAACTTACCGACTGAATAAAATCTCATAAATTGTTATTTAAAAATAAATATAAAACAGTATACCTAATACAGGTACGCAGAAAATTACTTCTACTTAAAATTAGCCAAATTATCCGATATTATTTTTGGTCTTTTACATTCCATAAAATGAGTTCTCGCATATTGTTATCTTAAAATTATTTTCTAGTATTAGTAGTTCTATAGCTTGTCATGAGAGAACACTTAGATAAATCATTAAGGTACATAACGTTACCGCGGCCTTCATACAATGAGTTATAGGTATAGACAATTATTATAGGGAGACAACCCAACGTTATGGGGTTTTTAACTACTACCTACTATTAAATAAAATTATCAAATAAAAAGACGTGTGGCACTCGGGGACTGCCGCGGTAAAGCTATTGCAATTTGCATAGCCATAGCATGCCTTCAAGCCACACCTCCGTGCCCGTCGGAGTGGGGAGCGTGAGGTTTTTTCGTTACGGAATTTCTGGATTCAGTCCCCGCGCTCAAGGCCCGCCATAGAAGCTATGCAATAGCTTAAAAATTGTTACAATTACATAAAAAATATGGTGTCAATACTTTATAAACTGATACTTCTACTTATTACTATAAAATAATAATCATAGACATAAAAAATTGACTTGAGACTTGATAATGCAAATAATAGCTTAAAAATATCTTGTATAAAATTCTGTATATAGAAAATATAATGTAAGATCCATAACATCAGGCTGTCTCATATGAGGAAGATATATCAATGTGCACACAACGGTATTTGATACCTCCGACTATGTCATATTATGCAACGCAAGTAATTTTCACTAATACTGAGGTATTATTGCGTAATTATACAAATAATTATATTATGCAATAAATAACATACTTTTGTAAACATTATAAAAAATAACATTGAGAAAAATAAATAAACATACAAAAATAATATTAATTATTATGCACTAAAACAGCACGTGATTTAAAATAAATATAATTTCATCACAATTTTATTCGAATCAATTTACCAACTAAAGCCGTTACGAATTAATATTGGAATATTTTTTTTTTATGATTTACTAACATTTTTGGATCATTGCATCGCAACTTATACTGGCCCTGGCGGCAACCACTTAATTGCAAAATAAAATGAAATATTACAACTAAAATAATAATCTAATAAAAGAAAATACAAAAATAATTGAAGAGGATCTCGTCAAAAAAGAAATAATATCTACAACTTTGTACAACACAAGCGCGTTTTAAGTTTTGATTATTTCTTGAATCAGAAATCACTGTTTTTAATTTTTTTTAATTTTTACTACTTTTTCGCATTTTTATTCTATTTTTAAAACGATATGATTCTATGAGTACTACTAGATTTTATACGATAGTGAAGTAAATTTAACTACTTAAAACGAGAAACTGACGTACCAGCACTGTTATCCGCTTCTGCTTACAATAAAACGAATCTGTTTCACTAACAACTATTATTATTTGCAACTAAAGAAGCTCAAATTTTATTGAAAGATCATGTTTATGTTACTTTTTCTTCTTGCGCGATTTCTTCGCCTTGGATTGTTTTGGCGACGGTATCGTAACATTAGTAGCACCTGCTTTCTTATCTTCCTTATCGCTATCAGTCGATACAACCGGCGAAGTTCCGTCTTCATCTGATGACTTCTCCATATCATTATATTTTTCCTGTTTCACTTCATCGTCTGCTTGCACCTCTTGCGTGGTTATTTTATCGGTTTCCAGAACACTAAAGCCTTTTTCCTTTCTAGCTGGCATTTGTTGCACATCAATGAGGTTAAATGATGTCGATTCATCCGGCTTAGAAATGTCCTTTATAGACGACAGTATATCGTCTATGTTAATTTTGCATATAGGACTTGTTATTTTAGTGTCGCCAGCATCGAGAAGACTATCTTTCATTACTTCGAGCTTGAAATCATCCAAAGCGAAATCTAATCCGTCCAATGGTGGGAAGTCATGTGAGACTGAGTGATGTTCATCTACAAAATTGAGCTCGGAAGGTATGTCACATTCTGCGACCATGATGTCAGTTCTTTTGCAAAGTTCCGCCAATTTTTCTTGTAATGAAGCACCTGACGACTTTGTATCCTCCTCTTGACGTTCACATGATTTAACGACCTCTGTCTTAACAATTTTTTCTTCCTTCTCATCAATTTGTTTGGCGGTTTTCGTGACAATTGAACTCCAAGATTTAATAGAACTCACGTTAGCTTCTTCATAGCGATTGGACACGGCCAGCTCGTTTGGTTTCTCAAAATTTTCAACAGGCTGCGGGGATTTCTTGCGTGTTTTATTCGCCGTGGTGATTTGGATTTCCGGAAATTCCTCTTCCGCTGTATTGATAACGTAAACCTCCTTTTCAGTATCTTCATGTTTTTCAGAAACAGATGATTTTCTTCTTTCAAAGTTAGGTGATGGCGATTTGCTTTTTGGGGATTTTGATTTTTCTTTTACTTTAAGAGACGTAGTAGCTATCGTTTCTTTATAGGTGTCGAAATATGTATCTTCTTTGTTATTTTGTTTCGTAGAACTAAAGACATTTGTAGATGGCTTTGTCTGTTCCAAATCCAACAAAGTATCAGTTCTTTCATCTTTGAACGACTTCTTAGATTTCCCCATATTATTTATCGGTTCGATGGTTTTCGCTGAGTCTTCAATTTTTCTCTCTGGAGTGAAACTCTTTGATGCACGCTGCTTTCTAGATTTTGTTGAACTCGATGTTGATGATTCGAAATCTTCAAAATTTGTCGAAATCGATACCAATTCACCACTAGAAGGCTGTTGCTTCTCTTCGATAGCGTGTATTTCCACAAAGCTGTCGTCGTCCTCCTTCGACTGCTGATCCTCTGGCATCTTTTTTGCCTTGCGAGCTTTCTTAGTTTTCGATTTTGTTTCATCAACTTTTTCAACAACATTAGTAGGAATATTGGCGTCTACGGCTTGCTTGTTGGGCTCGTTTAAGAGTAAGTCCCACGCTTGTTCCTCAGTTTTTATTTCATTGTCAAAAGCTTTTTCTACAGCCTTTTCCGGCTCCTTAGGAGGAATATCATCAGATGAATTCTTATCAGCGTTAACGTTAACATCTTTTGGGAAAACGGGCGGAGGGGTCGCCTCCTTAGAATTTTTTTCAATAGTTTTCTGGACACTCTTAGAAGGCTTCGACGGTTTACGCGCGAGATCATCTTTGGGTGCTCTCTCGACGTTCAATCCGAAGACATCAGATTTGTCCGATTTGGCCGGCTTCGCATCCGGCATTCGTCTATCTCTATCCTTACAACTAGCACTAGCCGCTACTCTATCACTAGTAAACTTGGTGGGGGGAGATCTCTTAACTCTAGGCCGGGCCGCCGGCTGAATATCATCCGGCGCCCGGTTCGATATTGGCAGTGATACGTTGGCGTCG
>CAJQZM010016315.1:0-12773 GCA_907164665.1 Colias nastes | reverse complement strand
TTATGTTTTTACTCGTCCAAATTATCATAATAATTCCTTGTTTTTTTGCATAACATGTACAAACAGCTTAGCAGATTAGTTTTGTAATAGACGAGATAAAAACCTAATGAATATCTTGGCAATATAAATACCAGGAGAGACATATGCTGATATTATTCCTCCCGACTTGTATTCATAGGTACATACTTTATAGCCCCCATTAAGCGATTCCGGGGCTATTACCGTCAGATCAATCACTTTTATGGGCCCCAATTCAGAAGCAATTTTAACCATTATTGTACAAGTCATAAGATGTTATATCGCTTGCAGTAAATAAAGGTGCAAATTGATGATTGCTCGTAGGTGTAAAATCATTATGTCAGCAAGCGTTGACAAGGACGAAGTAGCGGTTTTTTGTGTGGGTTTAATGTCTTATGTAACTGAGAATTGATGAAACCTATAGAATTATTTAAGTACAATTTGTATCTACTGAGATTGCCTTCTCAGTATGTTGAACTAATGACCAAGAAGATAATCAAAATTAATATTTGCAAATAATGACAAAGAAAGTAAAAGATCAAAACATTTGAAACCTGTAACAGTAAATAATAAATATACCTAGTAATGTTTACTTTTTGTTGCAAAATGGACATTCCATTTACCTAGGTATGTGTTTACAAACTTTGAATCGCTGTGTACCTAATTCTCCAAAAATTGAAACCCGTAAAATTGTATTGATTTCGATATTCCCAGTAAATATAATCTTTACATAGGAATTCTGCTATACATCTGCAAAAATAATTTACGTGAAGTATAATTAAACTTGACTTGTTCAAGAATGGTGGCATCCATTATTTTTGGCGGTTTACTTCGACAGTTCACACCAAAATGATGAAACATTATAAATATAGATTGGCATATACTATATAGTATTCACTTGTAACGAAACATTAACAGTCCCACGTGAGGCAGTAAAAATAACGTGTTTGTCCACTAAAACCCGTGGGCGAAGCACGCCCGCCCACAAAGGTTTTGCAACTAAAGGCGCCGCAGTTCCTACCCTATTTGCTAGACTAGAGAAAGGGCTACAAACTAAACTGCACTATAATACTATAACCACAGCTATAACTAATGTACCTATGTAACATAACAATGTTCGATAGAGAGGATCCTGCTGAAGAAATCACAGAAGTCACAGAATCAACTGATTGCCTGAAAGTTTTTTTCGAACCGAAATTCATGAGAGTAATTATGAACTCGAATAAGTAATTTGGATTCGTAATATCAATAAGAAATGCAAATCACAAAATAAGGAGCTTATTTCAATAAATATAAAAGTACCTACTTAAGTCTACATTGTCTTGTAAAACTTTGATATGACGGAAAGTCAGAATTCAAAAAAACTTTTTAGGTCACGGTTCTCGAAATGCACTCGGAAATATTTATTCTGGATTCCTTGAAGCATGTTTTGCTTATTTCTTTAAGTTTCAAGAGCACGTAAAATGTTCCAGATTGAGACCGCTTGAAGGTTGAATTCTCGATAAAAATAGAAGAAAACTAAGCTCATTCTTGTTCTTAATTTAAAACAACGGCATTAGGGAATGTCTGAAAATGTTGTAGACTGCATAAAGCATTTCATTTTTTTTTTAACTTGTATGTTTAACAAAAAGTAGTACACCTATTTACTACTATCATAAAAGCACAATAGCATTTTAGCCATAGACCAATTTTCAATAGAAGGCAATTCATCGTATCAGGTATCTCTATAGTAAAACTCTAATTATTAATTTAAAGATTTAAAAAATATAATTTTGTATAAAGACTCATCTTCTTCAATTGTGAGTTATGACCATAGAGTTATGACGCTGTGATGACTCAAATATTTCTTAATTAAATAGATTGTTCACAATTCAAAATAAATCTTATTCAATTTAACACATCAATATTATGACCCAACACATAATTCAATAATAAAAACACATTTATCACGACGTATTCTGAGCGAGTTCTGAGAAATTGATTCATTAGGCACATTCTATATTAAATCGTGAATTTTGTGTTACCAAGGGACAGAGGAATGAAAATCAAGTAAAAAGGTGTAGATAGATAGGTGACCAAAACAACATTCGATCTTCCAAAACGGCACACTACTATAACGCACACACGATTAGATGTCCAAATGAGATGACATGATTCAAATATCGTAAGCGAAAAAGAGACTGAAGTAAAATGTGGCCAAATAGCCACATTTTGACGTGCCCGTCATGGAGCTCCAATGAACTATCAAATCTATAATATAAAAATGAATCCCAAAATGTGTTGGTAAGCGCATAACTTGAGAACGGCTGAACCGATTTCGTTAATTCTTTTTTTATTATATTCCTTGAAGTACGAGGATGGTTCTTACGTAGAGAAAACGTAAATATGTACCACGGGCGAAGCCGGGGCGGACTGCTAGTTATCAATACATTTTACTTAGAAATGA
Source organism: Colias nastes (assembly GCA_907164665.1). NCBI lineage: Eukaryota > Metazoa > Arthropoda > Insecta > Lepidoptera > Pieridae > Colias > Colias nastes. Next base: position 10,309 of record CAJQZM010016315.1, on the reverse strand, counting down.
TGATACTCTCTATATTATTTATGGAAATAATATGTAGTTCGGAAGTGACACCTACGTGTTTTGTCTTTTTCTTATTTATGCAAATATTCTGTTAACATTTTCCGTTTCACCCACACTTGTTTTCAAGGAGGATCGGTTTGTGAATGAGAATTTGTCTTTACATAACCTTGCTGATGTCACACCAGGTGGTATAGCCTATAGTGTATAGTAACAATAAATATGAGAATTGTGTGTTTACTGTTTAGCATTGTTTTGTATGTTGATAATCTTCACAAAGCATGTTTTTGCATTAGTAGATTTTAGATAAGTAAATTATATTTATTAAAGCCTGAACTAACATCGTATCAAGCTCTTGTAATACGATTAAATACGGGCATAAATACAATTTCTAGGTACATAATATTCCTTCATCTTGTGGTTTACTGTCAGAGGTTCAAAGAATACATAATATTATACAGTCCGGTGTTTTAAATAAACCAAAATTCAATCCTGTTTTGCATACGCCACGGCCGACATGTTTAACTGCCATGCCATTGAGATGAGAATATATCTTGTTTCTGAAATAAAAAAACACTATAAACCTTTCTTTATTCATTATCTTATATTCAAAGTGTTGCTTTTTATAAATTTATTACTGAGTATGTAGGTATGTTACAGTTTATCTTTTTTTGGTCCTTGTATTATATCTACTAGGTATAAGATAGCAAGCAGTTTTAGTGATACCTGGATTAAAAGCCTATTCATTTATCTGATCAATAATCTGTGAATGTGTCAAATTTCTTCCAGATATGCTCAGCCATTTTCATGCGTAGGAGTACCATACATTCTTTACTATTGTGTTTATATACGTAGTACGAATCGTTTTAAGTATGGGCATGGGTACTGATTGCTTAATAGTTTGGTATGGGGCTTCACTTGTCCCAGTGACCTTAACTGGGTATAAATAATGTAACGACATTAACAACCATTCATAACTAGACGCACACCTACATCAATTTTCTCTATTAAAAGCCCATTACTAGATCTCGTTAGAGTCGTGACATGGATATTGCAACCAAGTGGTTTATATGACTATGACATCAGTGTGAATATGACTGGCTACTAAGTTGCTATTGGATTTAATTCCATTTTAATACTTAGCCATATAAAAATCATTCATGTTGCTCTATAATTTTATATGTAATACTAGCTGCTCCGCGCGGTTTCACCCCCGTGGCTCCACCCCTGTTGGTCGTAGCGTGATGATATATAGCCTATAACCTTCCTCGATAAATGGGCTTTCTAACACCGAAAGAATTTTTCAAATCGGAGCAGTATTTCCCGAGATTAGCGCGTTCAAACAAACAAACAAACTTCAGCTTTATAATATTAGTATAGATCTGTTTTACACCGTTCAAATCTGTTTACATGACAAAAAGTGTCCTATAAAATCTTCCTTCTTCTATCTATGTACATCTGTATCCATCCATCAAACTCCCTTCAATGGCTGAATCAAGAAAATATCATCATGTGAAGTCGACTTTACATGTGTAACGGATTGAAATGAAACAATGCTCAAATCAATCACACATCGACATTTACTCAAAACATCTGATTATAAACAGCTTAAACATGAGCTTATTTCTCTTCTGTGTGGTCCACACAGAACATCTTTGTTACAACTAGGGTTGCCAGATGGCCGGGATTTCCGGGATTGTCCCGGAATTTTGCGTGCTGTCCCGTGTCCAGTAATTTTACTTTGCTGTCCCGGAATGAAAAAATACTAGTTTTTTACAAAGTTACTACGGCTGCAAAAGTCAAATCGCGCTGCGTTAGGTGAGCGAGGGCAGGAGTGAGCCGTGAGCGGCTCGATTCGCTCGACGAGTCCCCATCCGCACTCTATTAGTTTTTTTATATTAGATAATAAATGATGATTATTATCTACCAAAGTTTTAGTAGGTAATCGTTATAAAGTTCTCAATATTTGTTCTATATTTTATTTATGTTACAAAATACCTGATGTTGATTTTCTATCAAAGTTTAATTGATATGTTATAGTCAAACACCGAAGCTCGGGCACTCGTAGGTTAGACTGGTCAATCCTCAGGTCTGACATAATGACTTGGTCAAAACCCAAATAAATGTAATATTTTGGCCTTTTACTAAACAATTTTCGTCAAACCTGGGAGAAACTTATTTGTTAAGTAATTTAAAAGGAAAAATTATAATTTTTCTGACAGGGTGAGGTATTGATTTTAATTTTTATTGTTTATATAAAAAATAAGATCGACGACTGACCGAGTTTTGCAGATGTTAGTGAACAATGTCCAGCAGATAGTCGAGTTCTACAGTTCCTGATACTTTTTAGAAATAGTTCTGGCGTTTTTACCTTAAAAAACGACATTTGACAAAATGATCTGCCAACTTCCATCATTTTTTTTTTAGGCAAAAACGCCAGAACTATTTCTAAAAAGTATCAGGAACTGTAGAACTGAACTGCATGCGATAAGAACTCACATTTTTTTTGATCTGCTACGGGAAGTTGGCAGATCATTTTGTCAAATGTCGTTTTTTAAGGTAAAAACGCCAGAACTATTTCTAAAAAGTATCAGGAACTGTAGAACTCGACTGCATGCGATAAGAACTCACATTTTTTTTCGATCTGCTGGACATTGATCTGCTAAGTTCACTAACATGTTTTGCAGTCGCTTCTAGAATTTTATTGACCAAACCAAAACAGAACAATTTACGGTCGACGTTTGACTGAAAAGTTAGGAGCTCCTAGGTTTGAGTAAAAATACTTCAGACAAAGGGCGAAATTCAAATGTATTTCGAGGATTGCCCGATGGCTTTTGCCAAACATAAGATAAACCAGTCCTTTCGCGAAGAAATTATGTTTCGGGATTTGAATATAACAGATAACTGAAAGAGTAAGTATCTCAGTTTTTATTTAAAGTTCATTTGTCATATTTAGGCCTTAAAAGTTACTTAGAAAAGTTGAATTACAATTTTTGTATTTGACAGTTTAAGAAAGTAATTAAAAATTTTTTTTTCTAAAAAAAGTTTTTTTTTTATCAACCAATACTTTTTGGTAATTCTTACTTAGTTTAGCCTTGGACCAAAGACCAAAACTCTGATTCCGTCCGGGGCCCCAGAAATGTCCCGGAAATGATCAGCCTGGATCTGGCAACCCTAGTTGCAACCATGTCCAAGAGGAAAGAGAGGGATGTAGACACATGTGTTAGAGAGGGAAAGGAGATGTGCAAAAATAAACGAAAACGCGTTCAGCGATGATGTCATACCTCAAGACGGATAGCGGTCAAGGTACCTGGGATGAATCCGTAAAACTGTAAGGAATCGTAATATTGTTTGTGGCTAAAAATACTTTTTATGGTTACCTACTCAAGTGAATATATGAGTTAATATACTGGTAATATGCTAATTGTTGTGTGTGTAACTATTTGTACTAGGATTGTCCAATATTCAAAATATGATTTTATACTAAAATCTATACCAAATCTAAACACTCTCTTGCGTTTCACAGCACGTGTCGCGACACACGGTAATACTAATATAATAGCACAGATTAGTAAATAGTACCTAATGCTACTAGTATATATGTATAGTATTATATTAATTATCTGTGGTAATACTATATCATAGCGTAACGGAGAACCTTACCATATCTACAAAAAACATTTTGTCAATATGCAATTGTCAAATGTAAAAAAAAATATAGCAAAAGCAATGTGTATAGACCAGACAGAGAAGACACTTCACTTTTCAATAACCTTAAACTCAAAAACAGCCCTAGTTCTAAGAAAAACAGCATCCTACATTCGTCACCGCATGCGCAGGCGCATGTTGAATGAATGACGCAAGCGCGCCCACGGCTATTGCCACACAACCTTTATTGGAAAGGCATTTGGTTCATGAATTCTAAAAAATATGAGCAATAAATTACCTGTTATCAATATTAGTATAGCAAACAGACATACATCATCATTATACAATATAGACTTACCTAGTTTAGACATATATATAAAAGAAAAAATTCTGAAGACAAATACGTCGGCCCACGAACATTGAATATATAATATGTATTTAATTCATAAATTCTTCCTATTTTTATTCCTAACTGATTACTGACTTACTAATTGCATAGTTGACTATGGAGCCGACAAATATTTTCCTGTATTCGAGCAAATTATCATACACGCAAAGTTAAAATAGTCCGAACTTTTACTGTAATTTTTTTTTATTTTTCTAACCACAAGCAGTTGCTACAAAGTATGAGGAACTTAATATTATGACCTAATGTATATTATAGCTAGCATGATTTAATAAAGATATAGGATTTCATTGTCTACTTTACTATAATATTAATCTTACAAACCTTTTTTTAAACGTTTTTATACCATATTTCGTTTATGGAATGCAAAGCAAATCACTATATTATGTATCCGCATTATTTAGAAAGCTTTATATTTCGCTCCTTATGCAGAATAATCATGCATCTAAAAAAGGTTTTTCTGTCTTATGCTAAATGTATTTATCAGGATACGAATAGAATATATTTTGTTCTGTTTATGGTCATTATTATGACTACTAGCTTATTAGCTATTCTAGTTATTTTATTTTACTTGAAAATAATCGCTGTAATGTAAAAACATGTACCTAATAATCCGAAAACTTGTACCGTAACCGTAATAAGTATTCATTTCCAACAAAAACCTAGAATAAATGAATGAAATACGTCAAGTTACCTAACTTTTCACCATGTCAAAAACGTCTTAAAAACCTTACAAAAGCTACAACCAGTCTCCAATATCCCATCACAACACATTAATTAGCACACGGCAGTAGTTGATCTAATTTTGTCTAAATTACCGCTCAAATGATGTAACTGGAGCGGACTCACAGCGGACTAGACCGTATCTCATCTTTGATCTTGTGTTACCATTTAACCTCATGAATTTTTAAACGTGTCGTATTACATAAGTTAGTTTGTCTATAGAAACTCAAACTCAAACTCAAACATTTATTTATTCAATTAGACTTCTTCCAGAAGCACTTTTGAATCGTCATTACATTCTTTAAATTTACCACCGATTCGGAAAGCAGTATCTATGGAGAAGAACCGGCAAGAAACTCCATAGTTGCTCTTTTAAAGTCATGTCCATATACAATATAATTTTACATTACATGTTACTTACATCTAACTACATAATATATATTATCATAATATGCCAAAGAACTGTCCTGTAATTCTTACGCGACAACCCTCCATGGATTTTCATCTTCCATATATTCCTTAATGCTGTAATAGGCTCTCTGAACTAATACATTTTTTAAATAAGTTTTAAATTTAACACTACTAAACTCTTTAATACTATGAGGAATTCTATTGTAAAAACGTATACCTTGGCCCATAAATGAACTTTTAACTTTAGCTAACCGATAAAATGGCATTTCAATTTTATTTCTATTCCTTGTGCCATAACAGTGTCTATCTCCTACTTTTGTGTGTAAGTCCGCGTTTTTGTGTACATGTAAAACATTATTAAATATATACTGTGATGGTACAGTGAGGATACCAGTATTCTTAAAGAGATCTCTTAGTGAGTCCCGAGCACGTAAATTATATATTATAGAGCGTATGGCTCTTTTCTGTAATATAAATATAGTTTCTATATCTGCAGCCCTGCCCCATAGCAGAATTTCATAGGACATAATGCTATGAAAGTAGCTAAAATAAACCAATCTAGCCGTATCTTCATCGGTGAGATGCCTTATTCTTCGAACTGCATATGCAGCTGAGCTGAGCTTAGCAGCGGTGGTGGCAACATGGGTCCCCCATTGTAGCTTCTCATCTAGTGTCAAACCAAGAAAAACAGTAGACTCGACAGGGTATAATACCTCCCCGTTTAAAATGATATCCCTTTTCACCTTTTTTACATTTGGAAGGATAAACTCTACACAATTTGTTTTTTTTGCATTCAATAATAAATTATTAGCATTAAACCAATTAGATATGCGTAAAAGAGCAGAGCAGAAATGTGTGAGGTATTTAAACGCTTTAATAATGGTACCTACTTATGACAAATTTTTAATATATTTTGTCCATCTCGCAATCTGTCTATTTTTTCCTTAGAGCAGTGTTAATGCCCTGAGATTTGTTCCGACTAATTTCTGCAGAGATAAATAGATAATGCCAATTTAAACCGATTATACAGATCGAATAAGTTTGGCCACTTTTATGTCTGTAAAAGATATTGGGATGCTCGGAAAAAAAAACGAATTTAACCATGATTGTCAGTTCTTGAAGTAAAAGTGCCGTTGAATCTGGTTAGTGATCTATTTGGTGATCTTGGGATCTTTGACTAAAATCATCTAGACTCTAGAGTATATCTACTTACCCCTGAAGAATATCTTGATTTTGGGATGTCCAAAAGCTCCATTTAAAAGCTCAACTTATGAAGAAATGAAATATAGTATATTCTAAACCACTTCAATAGTATTCACCTACATACAAATCGTATATTTGGATCTTACACGATTTCATAGTCTTCGATCAGCAACCATGAGACGTTGATATATGGATTTCATCCTTACTGCATTGGGATAAATTTCAAATTGCTGTAAATATTGATTTTACAATGTTTATACAGTGGTTAGCTAAGTATTAACCGTATTAACACATTGGGAATTGGGATGATGGAATCCGATTTCAACACGGATTTAGTGTAAGTTCTTAGTTTTAAATATTTACTACACGGTAAAGTGGTTAAAGTGTGGGCATAGGATTTGTAGAATCGAGAAGTCCTGGGTTCGATTTAGGTAACAGGTCTGGTGGAATCAAATAAAAACTTATTTCGTTCTGCTACAACACAAACACTAAACAAGGCTTATCATACTAACTCTCCACCCTCGGTTTTTCCCGCGTAGTCAAAGGAAAACCTGAATAATTCCCATTCCGGTAGGATATCCGGTATTAAACTAACCTTTACCCATTCGCTGGTCTCAAGGTATCTTTATACCAAATCTCATTCAAATCGGTTCAGTAGTTTAGGCGTGAAGAGACATACAGACAGTTATTTTCGCAAAAAAATACGTAGTATGGATTTATCCATAACATGAAATGCATCTGTCCCATATATCACACTACTTACCTACGACAAATTAATTCCTATTATCTCCAACCCATACAAAACATTTTGCCCTTTCATTCATTTTGCCTTAACATTTTACTAAATAAATTCTAAATAAGGACATAAACTCATTAATATTCCTTACAGCAACAATTTAAGTGATACAATTTTATAATTTATTCACAGTATGCTAATTAGGCATTGTGGTGACAAGCGATTGACGGTCAGGGTTACTTTGGACGTTAGTTATGTACAAATTATATTCTTTTTACTAGTTACGCATCCGACTCTGTCTGCGAAGCGAGGATGTCGTATTCGTATTATGAATATTTATCTATGGGTCGATGTCACATCAACCCATAGATAATTAATATTAGTCTCTTAAAGCAGAATTATTTCCAGTGTGAAGAAAAGACGGAAAAAGAAAGCTTTATAGCATCTAGCCGTCACTTCCCCACTCTGGAAATGTACCTCCTGATCGCTTTTCCAGGAACAAAAAGGGTCTCGTTAACCTGCATAGGTTATATGCTCACCCTCGAGGACTTATATATATATCGTTCAAGATATAGCACAAGAATCCTACAACCCGCCTTTGCAGACGGTTGAATATCACCTTAGTGATACCACTTTAGACCAGCGTGGTAACTGGCTTCCCTCGAGGAGGCTGACCCCCCATTTCTAATTAACTAAAAATTGTATTTATCTTAAACTGTGAGAAAATTTCAACAGCGCGATTTAGAAACGATCATTATTTATTTCAACCCTATGCTTAGCATAGAAAGGTCTATTTTGCGATACTATTCTCGTCTTACGTCTGTCGTGTAACGTGTTAATTTTAATCTACCCTCCTATAAAACAATAATTGATTTTTATTGGTTGAATGTTTGTTGATCAACATAATATTATGATGAATAAATGCTAATGAAGTGTTTTTTTGAACTTTGTTTTTTAATTCTAGATATTTCTACCTTTTACAGATTTACATTCAATTTTTTGTGTTTTTATTTTATGTTTGCTTCTTTTAAATGCATTATTTAATAATTAATAAGAAAACATTATATAATAACAAAATGATAAGTCTATAAACAAGTACATAACTATTAATAACAAGTAGGTACATAAACGGACGATCGTAACGTAACTTCCTGACACAGGCATATTATATGTATGTATGATAGCTGTGCCGCGCGGTTTCACCAGCATTGCTCCGCTCCTGTTGGTCTTAGCGTGATGATATATAGCCTATAGCCTTCCTCGATGAATGGGTTATCTAACACCGAAAGAATTTTTCAAATCGGACAAGTAGTTCCTGAGATTAGCGCGTTCAAAAAAACAAACAAACTCTTCAGCTTTATAATATTAATATAGATTTACCTATGTCATGCTTTATTCTCTTATGACTCCGCCCGCGTTCCTGTGAGATTTCCGGGATAAAACCTATCCTATGTGTTAATCCAAGTTACCCTCTATATGTGTGCTAAATTTCATTGTAATCGGTTTAGTAGTATTTGCGTGAAAGAGTAACAAACAAACATACATACACATGCATTCATCTTCACAAACTTTCGCATTTATAATATTTTTTAATATTATAAGTAGGATAGGATAAGACTAAGTAAAATGAAACAAAATAAGTCGTTAAAAGAAAGCCTAGTGCTTTATGCCAAAATTCATTAAAAAGTCGATTAAAAAGAGGGTCGATGTAACCAAATCGGTTATAATATGAACTTCGAGTGATCACACTTGGGGTTGAGTGGTCGCGATGTTAGAGGGCCCCAGACATACCCAATGATCGCGACTCGACTCTTCCCCTGGGCAGGGAGATTGCCTCCACGGCCTCAAATGCTATGCTATATGCACGCTATATGACTGTGACGTGCGATACGTCACCGAGAATAGACTTTCGTCCCATCTGAATGGCGCCACCTTAGACCAGCGTGGCGAACTGGTTCCACTCGAAGCTAGGACCCCGATGGTAGTATAACTTTGGGTGTATAACATGCGCGGGGATGAAAAAATTTCGCTTGCGCGATTCAGAGTGGTGCATGTTTTTTGGATTTATAAGGTTTTATTTGTATAGTTATTAGTTTAACTACAATTTCGTAATATAATAATATGAAATGAATGAGTATCAATTATCAACACAAAATTGTATAATGTCAGTTTTTTAGCACTTCTATAGCACTGTTTTTATAAAACGTTTTGAAGAAAATCAAACTGTTTCGTAATAAATCATCAAAATATTATGTAATAGTTCTGAGAAAATAAAAGAATTACGGATTTTTTCCTGCTCAAGAATTAAATTACCTACCAATTTAATGTTTTACCAAATATTTTAACTGACTTTGAATCAGTCTCCACCGGAAATCGAACCTAAAACCACTCAGTTTTCTCACGCCCTTTTCCAATAAATAACAATTAATACACTCATGTTTATCGATATCTTATATACCTACCTATTTTAGTAAAGGAAACCAAAAAACATCCAAAACACATCCGCCAATAAACATTACCATACAAAGCTAAAACAAATCGTGAAAACCATAAAATTGCGATTTGCAGAAACAATTACGTCACCCCGCGATAATATGTAAAAATGTTTTGCGAAATGCATACGTTAATAGAATTTAAATCTTATTTTAAAGTATCTAAGTTGTGTTTCTACTGAAGGGGTAAATGACGTCACCTCTCTGTGGTGAGTAAAGAGAATTTAATCAATTTTAATTAACAAATATTGCTACGGAATATACGTTACTATGATCATTTATTTAAAATGCTAAAATGAACTTTTAGGACAACTTTAGACGAATTGTATTTAACAGATTAACTGAAAAATTATGCAAACTAAGTAAAGCAATCTAAATACTCAGGAAAACAGGAATTCAATTTAATTTGTAGTAAGTTAGTTAGGTTACTTCATTTTTTTACAAAATAAATATTACAATATTTTCCTAAATTAAACAGCTTTTTATTCAATGAAAATAGCTATTTTACATATTAATTTAATTTCTTATAATTATGTCTCCTTCTTCAGATTATAATATTGTATTTAGTGCTGTATAAAGATTCAAGGAAATAATTATGAATTTTAAGTATTCAAGTCAGTAACATTGATACAAATAGCCTTCTGTTGGTCGCATATTAACACCTAACCTAAGGTCAGGAATGGTCATTTGTAG
>CAJQZM010016313.1:0-14979 GCA_907164665.1 Colias nastes | reverse complement strand
CGTCGAAAATTTTACATGTTTTCGTCATGGGTGTCATTTTCATGGTTTTTGGGGTAGCTATTAACGAATATGAGGTCAAAACTAAAATCCAAGATGGCGCGGACGAAAATTTTACATCTTTTCGTCACGGGTGTCATTTTCATGGTTTTTGGGGTAGCTATTAATGAATATCAGGTCAAAACTATAATCCAAGATGGCGCCGACGAAAATTTGACATCTTTTCGTCATGGGTGTCATTTTCATGGTTTTTGGGGTAGCTATTAGCGAATATGAGGTCAAAACTATAATCCAAGATGGCGCCGTCGAAAATTTTACATGTTTTCGTCATGGGTGTCATTTTCATGGTTATTGGGGTACCTATTAACCAATATTAGGTCAAAACTAAAATCCAAGATGGCGCGGACGAAAATTTTACAGCTTTTCTTCACGGGTGTCATTTTCATGGTTTTTGGGGTAGCTAGATATTAATGAATATCAGGTCAAAACTATAATCCAAGATGGCGCCGACGAAAATTTGACATCTTTTCGTCATGGGTGTCATTTTCATGGTTTTTGGGGTAGCTATTAGCGAATATGAGGTCAAAACTATAATCCAGGATGGCGCCTACGAAAATTTTACATCTTTTCGTCATGGGTGTCATTTTCATGGTTTTTGGGGTAGCTATTAGCGAATATGAGGTCAAAACTATAATCCAAGATGGCGCCGACGAATATTTTATATCGGCTATATACCAAATTATCGACGGTAACATTGGGGATTTGTAAATAGCTGTCACAAAAAACCTTGAAAATGACACTCATCCCGTAAAGATGTAAAATTTTCGTCGACACCATCTTGGATTTTAGTTTTGACCTCATATTCGTTAATAGCTACCCCAAAAACCATGAAAATGACACCCATCACGAAAATAAGTCAAATTTTTTGTCGGCGCCATCTTGGATTTTAGTTTTGACCTCATATTGGTTATTAGCTACCCCAAAAACCATGAAAATGACATCCATGACGAAAAGATGTAAAATTTTCGTCGGCGCCATTTTGGATTTTAGATTTGACCTCATATTGATTAATAGCTACTCCAACTCTTTGAAAATGACACCCATGACGAAAACATTTCAAATTTTCGTCGGCGCCATCTTAGATTTTAGTTTTGACCTCATATTGGTTAATCGCTACCCCAAAAACCACCCACATTTGCTACTTAGGAAAAGTTCAGATTTAAAGATATCATAGGTAATGTGACGATTATAATTTCATTCCGACCGTTTCTCGGAATAACATACATTTATTATGAAGGGTTTAATATATTGCCGGTAATATAATATTGTGATGTATGATAATAATTAATAATTCATAAAAAAGTATTTTATACATTTCTTAATAAGCTTCGATATTGTATACATTATACAATAATACAATTCATTAATTGATTATTATTCAAATTGTTGTAAAATAGTCACACTTTTTTAAGTTGGTTGAATACACTAACATACTTATCAGGATCGTACCTACTAATAAAAAAGACAAAATGAATTTTTAAAGTTCCCAGTAATCTTCTAGAATCAATTTCAATAAAAATAAAATAATATCAAGTATGAAGATGGTCTATAAAACGGAATGTGCTATGTTTACGTGAGCGTGATGTTCCCGCGCACCACGTTGCGACGTTATTAGATACCTAAATTTGAGTAACGCAGATATGTATGTGACAGCGTCCTTAAACATGTTTGCGGTGCAAGACTTCAATTTACAAAATTCAATTATTATTTTGCCTTTTTTATTTGTTTTACTTTTGATTATTATTACCAATATTTTCAGAAGAAAATAAATTATTGATGTATCCAGAACGATAGTTTCATTTTAAACTTTAAATGTATTTATAAAATAGACCAATAAACCAGAAGCGTTTTTTATGTTTAGATGATGTTGATGCTACAATAAAAATGTTCGATTCCATGATATTTTTATTTCTAAGAGCAAATATTTTTACGAGAAATTAACAATAAATTATCTTTTATATTGTTTCTATCGATTTGAATAATAAAATAAAATTTGAAAAAGGAATGTTTCCTTTCAGAAAAATTTGCTATCCCTAGTATTTCAAGTAGGTACTTTCCTTTCAGGGCACATCGAAAATTTCCACACTGTATACAAACAAATATACAAATATGCAAATATTGCTCGTTTAATGGTATAGGATTAGTAGTAAATTTATTTATCAAAAACATTCCTACGATAGCAAATAAAATCGAACTACCTACTGATTTATTTATACTGTGGCGTAATCGCCCGCCTTCATAGGTCACCGGAGTTCATGTCGCGCCGGCTCCTGCGTAACGCGGGCGCGAGCCGTCTCAGGGCCTAAAATGCCTAAATTGTCTGAACTAACCGCCCTTAAGCAATAATCAGATTCACCGATCCGTGTTCAATCGCTTGTAACGGAAAAACATCGGTAATAGAAGCCGCAGTCACATAGGAGCGGAAGCGATAGCGGATAGCGATATTATATGACGTTATTGTAAATAACACACAATAAAATATAGCTAGGAAACATTGTACATATTATAATTCCGAATACTTTATATTTTTATATATGCAATACTGGCTTTCCTTTGCGTAAATCAGCAAAATGCAATGTTATTCTTGTGTTAGATATTAGTTCGAATATATTCCTATCTACAATCGTTTGTCTCATGTTTTCAATTAAGATATCTTGATCATGAGTTTATCCAGGCGAAGCCGGGTGAGCAGCTAGTAAGAAGTGTAACTAAGAATACGTCTATAGTCGCTAACACAAAACTTAGAAGAATACGCCCATAGGTACCTAATTACACGAAACATTTCATTTTCTGAATTACACACGTGATTCCACATTCGCTTCCGCTCTCGCTACCGCCACCGCTCTCGCTTTAGTAACGTGATCACAACCTAAAGGAAGGGACGTAAATAATCAGCGTCTCCCACGCGTCGTCATACACAAAGTTGTTGAGCGGAAACCATCAGCGATTTACGTTATGTACGACCTTGCTCCGTGTGTCATAGTGTAAGTTCTTTTCTATCAATGCAGAGTTGCGGAAAGTAACTTGCTAAAAGAGATTGCCGCCGTGAAAACCTACAAATATAATAAACGCGAAAGTTATTAACGATGTATGGATGTTTGTTACTTTTTCTCGTAAAAGCAGTTGATCGGATCCCTATGAAATTTGTGTAGAATGAACAAACCTAGGTAGTTTTTTTTATGTCAGAGCAAGCAAAGGGGTAGGTCATTTCATTATTTCATAAAATATTGATTCGATTTCTTCAATTTAATTTCTTCTCTTGTTTTCAAAACAAATGCCTTTAATAAGCTGAGTTAATTACAATAATCGTCCAATTAGTTCAATTATAAACCAAACCAAATGAGCATAACCCTTATCACATGAATATTCATTGTGAGAAGTTAATGACAAAACATTAAAATTGCGTAAAAAATGGATACTATGAAATCTATTCCCACAAAAAACATACACATGCAGTATATTAAAGCTCTATGGTCGGTTTCACAGCTTTAGTTCATCTATCGATTAAAACGACAAATAGGCTAATTGAATTAAAATGAGAAATAGTCCATCATCATAAAACTTTAATTTTAGCATGTGGTGAAACGAGCCCTAAATTTAACTTTGAATTCTACAACATCAAAGGCTAAATCCTCAAAAATCCCACCCAACTAATCAGATCATAATCCAAAAAAAGACGTGTGGCACTCGGGGACTGCCGCGGTAAAGCTAATATTGCATAGCATGCCTTCAAGCCACACCTCCGAGCCCGTCGGAGTGGGGAGCGTGAGGTTTTTTCGTTACGGAATTTCTCGATTCGGTCCCCGCGCTCAAGGCCCGCGATAGAAGCTATGCAATAGCTTAAAAATATTCCATTCAGAAATAGTAACATTTACTTTTATTAGTTAGAGCACCCACCTCGCTATAAACGGTACGCCTACCCACATTATTTTTCGTAAAATCAAGGACAAGGCAAATCGTAAAAAAATACACGTGTAATCAGTATTTTAATTAAAATTATCAAGTACGCACCTTTTATCTATTATCAACGATTTCCTTGACAATCGTAAGATAAGAATCAATCTACGCCCTAATTCTGAGTTTTAACAGCGTGTAGACTGTGCGTGTACCTACTGCTTTTTTTAAGTCATTTCTTAGAAAATATTTTTTTATTGAAAAACTCAATAAGTACCTATCTAAAAGAAATATCTAACTATATCTACTGCGTCTGTTAGATTTCCCGAAAGTTGGAATGAACCATTATTATCTATTTAGACTAAGAAAAAATGTAACTTATCAAAGAAGCATTCGATAAATTAATTCATACACTAATAACAAAAATAATAAACAAATATAATTTTGAAACGTATGTTAACATAATCAATCTCAAAATAAGATTTGCTCTTCCAAAACGTCCTTGACCCTACATCAATTAATCATTAGTGAAATAATTAATATCTAGTTAAAAAAAAAACGACAATCACGCTTAAATCTATGTAATTATTGCATTATCACCGATCCTTGTTAAGTGTACAAAGTTTGAATTAAATCTGTCCGTTTAAAGTGGGTCAAAATCGAGTCTAAAGGTTACATACAAACATACTGGTGAAGCCAATAATAGCGTGTTATAGCCGCAGTTCAATGAATGAAATCTCGAATACGATAACGCCAGTGATGTATCATTCACTATATCGATAAAAATCGATAATTTTATATTGCCATTAACAATTTTCCGCAACATATCTAACTACAACCGAATATACGAGAGATAACTTTCATTCAGGATATGATGTAAACGTATAATCCGATAAAAACGATAATAAATGGCAATTAATTAAAAACGCCGGAACTTATTCATATTGTTATTATTTTAAGGAAAGTACCTACAATATTTATGTACATCGATATCATGGGTCCTCTTCACAATGGGCAGCGTTGGCCCAACAAATATGTAATGGTCGATGTTTGCCTCCATTAAGGCGCTTATGAGTAAACATAATATGACGGCCGATATATTTTTTCAATCCATTTTAAATGAATTGTAACACCATTTACTTGTGTTGCAAAAATAAATTACCTATTTCATGTTTAAATTCATTAATAATAATTAAACTGACCAACCGCATCTTTTGAACCGGCCTGCTAATGAAAACACTAAAGTGAAGAAAAACAACTATAGGTAAGTAAGTATATTGGATTAATAAAAGCTTAAGATATAAAAGTAAAATGACTAATTAAGTATGATTGCACACGTAGGTAATATCTTATCTACAAACAATAAAATACTTCCTGTTTATAATATTATTACTGTAGATAAATAATAAATATATAAAAGACAGAGGCATAAAAATGCGTAGGTGCACGAGACCCTATATTTTATTTACAGATTAATCAACAAAGTATCTTCCCAATCTACTCTGATATTAAGAGGATTTTTTTAAGTGAAACTTCTTTAGGTACGTTGAAAGTAAAATTTCAAGGTCGCGTCATGGTAATACCGTCACGACTCACGTACCTTTGAATGTTGCCAAAGAAGTTTCACTTCTGACTCGTGTGCTCGTTTTATTATGTGCTTGTTTTAAATGTAAGAGTCTCCAAAAATACTGGATCGATTTGAATAATTCTTTCACCAGCAAATTTTTTACTCTTGTCCAATCATCGTAGCTAGTTTATCAAATAACTACTTATTGGTGTCAGAATTTATAAATTACTTTATTTGCTAATGTTTAAGTATCTATGTTATTTTAACCACACGACGTAACGGTCTGTATATTCCGCACATATGGCTGAAAATGTTCGCGCAAAAAAAGGACGTCATATTTTCTTTAAAAAATCTTGGCGAACGTATTCATTTCATTCAGTAGGTAATTTTGTATGTATTATTCAGAATACATTGACACAAATAAATAAATAAAATATCAACATCCGATTTAAAATCCAAAAACGCACGCACCCAACCTTCCCACCGGAGGTCAGCCGGTATTTATAGTCAAAGCCAACAACATCGTGTGGACAGTATCCAATACGCGTCTATAAATACATAGGATACGCCCACCGGCTCCATCAATGAAACTGTTTATACTATAGTCATTCATAAATTACGGACGCATGACGAAAGTCGCGCCAAGGGCGAATATATATATCTATATATAAAATAGTATACCTACTTACTTACCTACTATCGATATCCCGTCGTCTTGTTTATTAGGCGGTTATGGCCTTCAGGGGAAAATAACATCGAATCAATCAACATTAAAGACGATATACTCATATATCTAAGTCATACCCCTAGCAGCTTATTATTTTTTCATCCAAAGAGTTTTTACTAACAACGATAGACCGTACTGGCTGGCTTATCTTTTTTCGAATAAAAAAAAAATAAGCGTTCTTGTTCATCCAGAATTTTTAGAAGTGTCAACGATCAGCACTGGCTGATTCGTTATTTTTTTTTTCGAATTTGAAAAAAGAATGTTTCGCGGGACGTGTGTTTTCATACGTTCCTAACAACAACAAAAATGTTTTGATAAACAGAATTTCCAAGTAAAGCGGAACAAGCAAATCATGTTATTTTCCTACAACGTTATATTCTAGTTTTAACAGATAGAAATTAAATTATTCGTAGAACGTATCAGTTACAATTTAGAAAACAGAAGCACCGCTTCTTCAGATATTTGTAAATCAATTTCCTCGAAGTAAAATTTTCTCATAAAGAAAGCGAAACATGTTTTTCCGAGTAACGTCTCACGAATTTATTTCGCTGGAAAGGAGTTTCACAAATCTCTCTGGAAAAATATATTATTCAGAATTTTCGTTCGAAAACGCATTTCAATTTAGGTACGATTCCCAAAAACCAGCTGTCAAAATCATTTTTCAGCACTGCAACTAAAAAAAGAATTCTTTATTATTTTGAATCACAATGGTGAAATCAAATAAGGTTAATTTTTGAATAAAAGCAAATCATACCGTAACATTATACAATAAACATAAATTCAGACATAATATCAACGACGTAAACATAGATATTATTTTCTATCCTAATACATGTAACATTGTTTACAGAAGAACAATTACTTCCGTATCAAACTAATTTTATCCCAGACACGAACTTTTACTTTTCCTCATCTCTATTTTGGTTATTTTCCTCATCATTATTATCACAATACGAAACAACATTACGCAGTAATAAGACAAAATATAAGAAAACTGTATCTATATAATAAACTTACTAAATTATTCATTTGTACATACCACTCATGTACCTATTAAGTTTGTTTATCACGATTTAACTCAAAATCTGCTCGACCAAATTCAAAAATATTATACGATCAGAAAGCTTCACCCAGTAACATGGCAATATACATTTTCCTACCGGGTCAACCGAGTCACGGCGGAACAAGGCACTACAAAAATAACATCGAAAACTTTTCCCCTCCGCATTTATCATACGCAGTGGAAACATTGTCTACAACGCTCTAGTGATAGCAACGTTATTACGAACAATCATATAAGCTATATTTATATGAAACGCTGGCACACATCCAATGGGTCGCGTAAAACTGGCCATAAAGGGGACGAAAATAAATTCCATTCAAGAAAGTATGACGGGAAATAAGAATGAATCGACGGTGGCGTGAAACTCAAGGGCTGAAATTCAACTGCATTGGATATAAAGCCTTAAAACATGGGTAATACAGTCGCTATTCCGACGATATCGTTTCAGGTTCAAGTTCACTCGGTTGCCTCACTGCTGACAATTGCAATTTATTGAATACGATGATTCACAAATTGAATATCGCGGATTAAACAATGTGAGCGAAATTATATAATAAACACAAATTGGTACGGTGCGATTTGAGAGTTCTCTGACTCATGCTACGCAGCAGTATTTTTATGCTCGAGTGAATTCAAATCCAATTAATAAGTTAATCCTGTCCTCGTCGCGGCCATTACTATTATTATACAATGTACGTGTTTATATAGTTAGTAAACAACACTTTTACAATAACACGGTAAATTGCTAGGAATAAATTCAAACCATAAACGTACTAAGGTTTTACTCTAGAAGATTTTATCCTCTGTATCCATAATTACGATAGTAAAAGAATAATTTAATCGATGTAAATATACAAGAATATACGGCCTTTCTTATTAACAATACGAATTGACAATCCAGAACAGCGAAACCTAACGAACCTTATCAAAACAACCGTTAACAGCACTCAATTATACAACTACCCACATTTCCAATAACAAATTAATTATTTGTTAGTTGTTACCGATCACCGATGACTAAATCCTATAGGTATATATGACAGCACTCAATTATACAACTACCCACATTTCCAATATCAAAAACGACCCTATAACTAAACCTATAAATGCAGTAACAAAAAATAATCCACGTATTAATAACTCGGGATAACGCGTCTCGATGGACCGTTGATGTCATACGCCAAAGCGTCCAGCATCCTTGAGGGTGCATTGATCTCGCACGCCGGGGACCCGCTGCCGGTGTGACGCGCGCTTTTTTGTGATGAGATATGTCGATATCGTCGCTATTTTATATTGCTATTTATGCTGATACAGAATTTGTTGCGAAGTGGTGATGTTACGTAGAAGGTTTATAGGAATTCATTTGTTGCGAAGTGATGGTCTGACGTAGACGGTTTATAATGTTAGGATTTTGGGGACCGAAATAAAGGAAGTTCATAGCTTAAAATATGCGAGTTGGGAGTGGTGATATAACTTATATAGAATATTTTAGGTGAGAATTCGATAAGTGCCCTTTAATTAAAAGAGTAGTGGAAAGACATCGTAGCTTCAATTTTGCAACTTGTAGATACAATTTCAGATGACGTAGAATCTGGTATACAACGTGAAAATGTATACTAAAACTAATTTTACATGCTATTTTATGACTAGATTAATAGGATATTAGATAACTGATTTAAGAACAGAATAAAAACTCGAATTATATTGACCTGTCCCGCAGAACAAGGACAATGAGATAATGATGATGGATATGACTGTTCCTATTTAAAAACGATCATTGCTGGAAGTTTTGACGTTTCTGCCATTACTAATGTAAAATGAATTGCCCGTTTAGACCTTACAGTTGTAGAATATAAAGCACTGAGGAAATTGCCAGAAGAACGAATAACCGTTTCAAAAGGATGTAACATGACAGCAGTCGTTCCTAAAAATGTACTTGAATTTATATTGGACTATGAAATGTAAGAACTGTCTCTTATAATATGTTATAAAAGAAACTGTGTCTAATATACTTACTGTACCTATGAAGAACACTTGTGACTTGTATTAGTACCTACCTACAACTACCCAAGTCATACTTATATTTTTGTTCCATGGGGCACAATTATTTCTAGGATATTACGACCTTGGTAAACGGTTTCACGTGAAACTTCAAACAAAGACTATAAAGCCATTAACATCGCTTCTTTTGCCAAGACAATTCAAAACCCATCAATAACCAATAATCTTCAATTCAAGCGTGTCTCGCTCACCTTCATTCCGCTCCTTTCCTTTCCACCAAGGAATTTAAAGTCCATTAAAACCTACATTCATCAGTGACCACAAGCAAAGCTCCAACATTTGGGAAACACTATAAATCAGGCTCTTAAAGCCATGGATTTCCTGCGTGGTATCCCGCACACACTTTTAATACATATACTTTCTGAAAGAAACTTTTTAACTTGTAATTTTATATATTTTATTTTTACCGTGCTTTTTTGCGGTGGAGTACATGTTTTTCTTTCTATTTTTTAAATCGACTTCAGAAAAGGGAGGTTCTCAAATATACTGTATTTTTTTCGGTTTGTTACCTTTAAGTTAGGTAGAACCGATTGTGATTCTGTTTTGTTTGAAAAGCGGTGCTCCCTTGTGGTCCCGTTTAAATCTTATCTAGATGTGATAATTTGAAGGCGATTTAGTCTATTGTTAAAAAGCTATTATTTATTTCTCTTTCAAGTTTCAACGCCACACGGTACCTACTCCAGTTCGGTACATCGAAAACCAATTTTCCATTCGGCTGGACGATCACAAATGCCAAGGTATTGAGAGGTTGACATTTAACCGTTCACGATTGGATTACCGCGACGGTTAGAGTGCTTTCACACGTGCCGTTCGCCAGCTCAATAATTATCGTGTAAGCAATAGATACTATGTTTGCAAACAAATATATACATATTAAACAGTTGTTCGTGTTTTCATGCGCATTTTAGAGTGTATCCACTTATCGCAATGATACGTAGGTTATGATATGGTCGTATTACAATGCAGTTTTGTCGAATGTATGCTTTATCGTGCTACGTGCAATAGAACGCAGATGAGAAGTAGTAACAAAATGAAAAGTTCCCCACTGTAATATAAATTAATGCATAGGTATCAGTTTATTTTTTGATGACAGCAAAGCAAAAGTTGAATGTATCAAATATTATGATGTTGTCAATTGACGTCACACACTAATATGGCATCTACAGAATCCGTAATAAAGATCGCTCCCATTGGGAAAAGAACAAGATAACTATAATCATCAATTACAAAACTCGACACACAAATGTGTATTCCTGTGTGAATTGCTAAATCTGATTAGACAACTTTATTGAGAGTTCCATGTTGTAGTTAATCTAATATGGGATAGAGACACACGACACGAAATTATTGCTTTAGGAAGTTTACCAACCCTTAATTAAACAAAATTTGACGAGCATAGTTAGTTATTAGTCATTTTATTTCATTCAACATATTTTTAGTGAAAATCTACAATTTGCACAACCAAGTATTACATATAGTAACTATTCTTAATACTATAGTAATCACCTTTAACGGAAACAAATCCGTTCACTATATTCACACAAAAAGTCTGCAAAAATAACAATCTATTTCCAGCTAGATACAGAAACAGAAATCAAAGTGTTCACTATTCTACAAGAACTCTGCCAAAATAACCATCCTACCTACTAACACATAACCTAATGAAAAATCGACAAGACCAGACCTACACCAACTATACTAACATTACCTAATGCCCGCACCTCACGTGTGAAGAGGCCTTTACCTAAAAACCGGTTCATCGCCGGAACAATTCGAGCACAATCGATGTTATTGAATCCCTTTCTATTAAGCGCCAGTTAATAAAATTCTAAAAATATCACTTGTGACGGCCAATTTGTAACATTTGTGCTTTGGCTTTTGATATATTGAAAGTTTTCAAAGTTTTTAAAGCAATGATTTATTGCTCTGAAAATTTGCAATGAAATCAAAATTAAACACCTAAGGTACCAATTTACGTTGATAGGTATATTGGTATTTCCTCTAATTGAAACATAATTTGAATAATAAACTAATACCTACATATTTGTTTGTAACTAAATTACAATACTAAACTAAATTAGTTTGTAGTCGGAAAATGCGTATTGAACTGGAAGTGAATCATTTTATGGTTCTTATTGTTTTAATTACATAGGTACCTGTACTTTAATTCATAAGAGTGTGTAGCATGAATTAACATTACTCCTGGAAAATTTTTACAAACAAGAAAATCTTTCCTCTGCCTATTTTATTTTAATACAGTATAAAAAACCCACTGGCACAAAGCTAACATACGTTATACCTAGTTATTTCTATCAAATAAAAGCCGTGCAAACTCAATTTTCCACCCTTCCGACAATCTACCCGCAGTAACGTAATAAAATATTCCACGCTGAAATTGAAGTGAAGACACCTTCGTTTAATATCTAAACGAAATGGCGTTTTTATTGCATTTTAACTGGTATTTTAGCGAAATAAATAGTGTTTATGAAACACTAACATCTGTACAGGATATTTATACAGGATAGGTACATATCTATACTAATACTAATATTACAAAGCTGAAGAGTTTGTTTAATTTCGGGAACTACTGGTCTGATTTGAAAAATTATTTCGGTGTTAGATAGCCCATTTATCGAGGAAGGCTATAGGCTATATATCATCTCGCTAAGACTAAGAGGAGCGGAGCACTGCGGGTAAAACCGCGGAGCACACCTAGTATATAATGAAGATAAAGCAAGGCACAGAAGTTATAACAAGTTCGGAAATCAAGCTTTAAGAATCTTTGCAACTTCTAATTTGTTCTAAAAACGGTATCTTTTCTATATTTATTTAATTAATTGTGTTACTTGTTGATAAACTGTTAACTATATGAAGATTTATAAGCCTTCTAAGAAATACTTTCCTTAATTAGGTCAACACCGTTCTTTACTTAGATTTCGAAGAAATTGATAATAAAACAGGTGCCCTATAGGATAATTGGTTTCTAGAATTTTCCAGTTATTTAGTATTACCATTTACGTAAAAGTAACATTTTTATCATCTGAGAACAAGTTGATGGTACGCGGAGCCATAATCCTGAACTTTTGCAATAACTAACGGGTTTTAGTACTGCGTAATAATGTTATATAGGTAATTATTAATGCCATAATACCAAGTAATGACTCGTAATGTCATGATTTATAAGTACGTTGACCTCAGATTAACATACCTTTTTATTTTTAGTATTATTTAAATACTCTTACAGACATTCATATATATTGTGTCTGCTATTATACTGCTTTGAGTAACAGAATAAAAAGATTGAATACAGAAAATCAGTTATGTAATATTCTATGTGATATATGCAGCAGGTGATTAAAATTTACCCACTATGAAACATAGTTTACTATAACCATCATATCACGCATCAAAGAAGGCAGTTCCTCCAAAGTCACTTCAAAACAATGCTAATCAACCCATTCCTTCTAGAACATTCGAGATGAAATAATTGCCGCCTAAACCTCGGGGCCTCAGGCACGTGGAAACCACAGATCACAGAAACTAAAGGGAGATATGGTTAGGGGGCGGGGCCGGTGTCGCAACAATATGCCCAAAAAAAGAACACATGCTGTTTATTGCATTCAGTTGACGTTCGACCGTCGGCCGGGTATTATTTGACAATGCCGTGTTGTTCCGTTAAAGTTTGTAAAAACCGAAGTGAAACCAGCATCTTTAAGTCAAATGGAATCACATACCATCGGTAAGTACTGAAAATTATACGATTTTCTTACTAAAATTTCAAAAACAATATTACGTAGAGTGATTTCTTGGTTTCTTATCTTTTATATTATGTGACAGAACGACAGTCACAATAATTTATGTAAATAGTTTACAATGCTTCTTCTGTACGTGACTCTATTCAAACGCGGAGTTCGAATATCGCAGTGTATAATGAACATACTAAAGCTAACAATCGTGTAGTACGGCCGCTGCTCGCGGTCGTTAGTTAAGGATGCGAATCGAGTGTGTCCATGTCGATAAGATTCGGATTTTTACTACCTTACTACCTTATTTTTATATCATAATGTATTACTATTAGCTTAATATCTGATTGTATTATTATTATTTGATAGGTACTCGAGCAATAATTTTATAGTAATTATTATACATGGATTAAAAAAAGAAGTCACTTATTTCATACTTATTTTATTTATTTATTTTATTTATTATACTTTATTGCATTGAAAATACATAAATACATATAACAAAGACAATACTTCAGAAACAGCAAAGGGCGGCCTTATCGCTAGGTAGCGATATCTACCAGGCAACCCAACAATCAGAGGAAATTTAACAATATGATGTGGGTGAGCAAAAATAAGGCAATACTAACACATTGAAAAATGTACAAAATAAACATATACAAAGCTAACTACTTACTAATAGTAATATAAAATACATAAAAATAATGAAATAAATAAATACATAAATACGATAATAATTATAATAAATAGTTATACATACACTTACATACAATAAATACATAAATACATATACAAATATATATCCATAGCACACATATATACATGATAAATATTAGTAACTATGCAGAAAAGAAGGAATCAGAAAAATAGAATAAAACAAGAAATAAAAATAAACGTAAATACGACAGCTATACAAAATTACACAAGAGATAGATAATAATTTTTTAATAAAAATTTAAAAGCGTTCAAATTTTGAGCACATCTGACCTTTGTGGGGAGAGAGTTCCATAATGAAACGCACGAACTGCAAACGAATTGTGAAAGAATTTTGTTTTGTGAGCCGGAATCAGAAGTAAAAGGTTAGTAGAGGAGCGTAGATTACTCGAGCTCAAGTATTTGAATTTCTCTCGAAGATAGCTTGGAGCTTTTGGATCAAACAACACACAGTAGGTACAGAAGATGAAGGATATGGGAGTTTCGCCTCAGTCGGATAGGGAGCCATTTCAGTCTCTTACGGAAGTCGGAGACGTGATCAAATTTTCTCAAACCAAAGATAAATCGGATGCAGAAGTTTTGAGAGTCTTTCAAGCCTATCCAACTGGGCTTTATTTTACTTTACAATAAGTCAATAGGCAATGCTTTATGGACTTCATCACCATGAATGCTACCATCAAGGTGTCCATTTCTACCTAGTTACTGTATTGCCTATAAATTGTTTTAATTTTAACGTTTCTCATTTTATCGACAAGCAATCCCTATCATAAACGCATATCTTGCGGCTGTAGTGGTGCTGTTTACGTACGTCACTTACAATCTAGTGTGCGAACGAATAGTCGCTCTCAAATTTTTGTGTGATGACACGCACACAACGCGAAGTATTGTTTTTATTTTGTTTACTGTTGTGTGCGTAAATTTGTAATGAGACACCAGGTTTCGTACTCGGCGCAAGCGATTGGCATCTCTCTAGATCTCTATGGTGGAAACCATATCGTATGGAACGCAAGAGACAATATAAAATGGCATCAATTGTGTCAATACACCTTCAAATTCACTACACTTATCCACCTTAATACCACATTTCTTTCCCAATCAATCAATTTGTTCTAGAACATTCGAGATGACCCAATTGCCGCTATTATTTCAGGCA